>CM051705.1:6370843-6648343 GCA_028022725.1 Lycodopsis pacificus | reverse complement strand
TAGGATCTTAAAGCTATACATATTTGAAGCAAAACTGTTTAAAAACAAAAAGTGTAAAGCTTCCCTCCTCACACAAAGACACAACAATAGCATGGCAAATATTGATGCTCAACATCTGGCATTTATCACATGACCTTAAAGCCTGAATCTGATGAAGGGAGTGTACCATTTTAGATTTACAATATATGATCATGCAGGCGAGTGCAGCATGGGAGGTAAAGCATTTCATAACATCAGATCCTGAATGTAACTCGGCAAAGAGCACGCAATCTATGACCATGTAAACAATCACAGCAGGCTTCTTGCAATGCCAAGATAATACAATTTGGAACAATCTGTTAAAATTGAATAAATGACAATAAGATAAATGATTACTGTGTTTTGAGAAGCCCCAGTCATTATGAAAACATACATTAGTATACCACTCCCATTGGGGAGGTTATAGGGATGCCTGAAGTTTCATTGTCGGGTCCAAAGATGTTCCCAAAAGTATACTTTGTCCAGAAGATGGCAGTCTAAGGATGCTACATGCACAGATGGTAGTGTTAGGGTGGGTCCCGGGGAGAGTTTTGGGATGGTAATGACATGTACAGTATGATGTAACACAAGACAAAGAGTGATGCGTTGCTTTTTGCAGACGACTCGATGAGATCTTCCGAATAAATAGCTTTTAAAGTATAATGTAAAAAACAGCTGCATATGTCTCTCTATTGGCTCATCCGTCCAATATTGATGTATAGAGGGACGAAGAGAGATGTTGGAATGCACAGTATAAACTGTTGATTATAGCCTTCACACTTTTACACTGCATTATCACTCCCGGAAAAACAGTCATGCCAATATACAGTAAGTGATCTGGGGGTGGATGGGAAACATGATGGGATCAGCTGGAACACGATGTGATTCCTCTCCTCCTCTCAGCCCGTCGAGCTTTTTCACATCGCAGTTTGGGCAGCCGTCCAACAAAACAATTAACAAGTATGGGAATCCCGGCCCTGCTCTCATGCAGACCCCTCCCTACCCTTCTCTATCTCTCTTCCTCTCTCGCTCGCTGCAGCTGGCCCCCGAGAGAGAGGCGGCCAAGTTTATTTTCTCCACGGTGGTCCCTTTGAGGTGGCGGCGAGGCCCCTGACACGCCGCCGCTGATGTATTAGGTGAGGGTCCTTGAAGAGATGTCGGACTCTTTTATTACTACAGCACTCCATCTTATTGTTACTGTCCTGTTCACATATAGGAAAAGTAAAGGAGTAAGTGTGATTTAGGTCATCCACATCCCTCCTGTTAGTCAGTGATGAATAAAGCAAAATGATCAGCCTCAGAACTAATGTAAATACCTCCGAGGAAGAAAATTCTGTCTCTTGGTCAGAACCATGTGACGCTGTTTGAGAGCTGGAAAAAAGCTTGTAAGTGGACCTTGAATTAGTATTATTTTATTTATTATTATAAAATGTTACGCTCAGTTTAAATATAACTGAAATATAAAATATTTGTGATTGGTGGAGACAGAATTTTTTTTTTAATTAAACAGTGTCACGTGCTTATCATTGGTGTCAGATTAGTAAATTAGTAAAATTAGTAATTTCTTAAAATACACTCAAATAATAGAAAGTATTCCCCCTCACTGGGAAGTCGAATGGCTCAAGGCAGTTATAGATTATGGAATTATCTTTACAGAGGCATTACTGTGTAAGCAGCATTTCAACACTACCACTGAGGTCACTGAGGTCATGTCCTGTGAAAATATTTTTATGAATTTAAAGGTTTTAGTGTCGTGGCCTGAAGTGATTTTGTACTGTACTAAGAAAACACACTGGGGATATTCATGCTGATTCCTACATGAAATATAGATGGAAGATATTTAAATTCAACCACATTGTTAATACAAATAAATCAGTTGTTCTCATTTGTATAATCTTGGCCATAGCCCTTCCTAACTATAATTGTAGATACGTCTGTTGCATTTTGATATATAACAATGTATCATATTTTATGTACTCATCAAAGGTTCTGTGGGCTAAATGTTTCAGCTATAAGTAAATAGTGGAGTAGGCCATTTGGCTCTGAAATATAATGGTAGAGGTAGCATGGAATAAAAAAATACAAAATACACATAGGCATATGTGAGATATAGATACAGACGGGGGTGAAAGGAGAGGGAATCCGTGTAAAAAAAAGAAGAGAGGGAGAGAAAAAAAAGAGAGAGAGGCCACGTGTCAGGCCGCATCAATAACTGTCTGCATGATGTAAACATAGCGGTCATAACCCGGGCGAATTAAAACAACTGGTCTGGGCGGGATTAAAGCTCAGCCCGCAGGTTTTCTACAACTTTTAAAATGTCTAAAATGTCCTCTGACCTCCAACAGCTCGCGCCGCTCCGCTCTTCACTTCTGATTGGCTGAATCCAAAACAGTCCATCCAATCAGTGCACATCAGTGACAGTTAATATAACTCACACTTCACAACTAACTTCGAAGTGATATTTTTCAGAAATAAATGTGTGTTGTGTCGCAGTTGGCATTACATGAACTTGTATCATTTATGGCCTAACAATTGGTCAGATATTTAAAAGAGAAACTAAACCAGTGTTCGCTAATTATAAATGAAATGGCAGAAAGATCAACTTAATTAGATTTGTTTAAACTACAAGAGCACTAACTGCATTTATTAAGGTTCCAAATAATCTTTGAAGGCAGGAGTTTGTTTATGTAATGACATCCACGTCCACTGTTATCTTTTAGAAACAACAGAGACACTTATCTGCACTGACGCTTCGTTGGTTCAGGTTCTGCTATTCTGAAGGAGTGGCGTGATAAGAGGGGTTAAAATGTCAGAGCTCCGGCCCACACACGCAAATGACACACAATAACGGAATAAAAAAAAAAGCATTCAACACACAAGGTGTAAAAGTGACACAGATATATTTTATATACATGTAATCTGTACAATTTGAGACAGTGGACGCGTTTCACGTGCACATCCATCCATCGTAATGCAGCCGCCGAAACAGGCCTGCATGAGTAAAAATGCATCTGCAGAGTATTAAAAAAAAAAAAGCAATTGAAAGCACGCAGTTTATCTTTGAACCAGCAAAGACAACGATAGGTGGCAAAATGCATTTAAATAAAAGTTAAAATTGTCTTTACGGGAACGAAGGAGACAGGATACTGTCTCCGTTATTCCCACTCAAAGTCTGCGGAGATGAGACGTTCAGGTCTGTCACAATCTTTTTTTTTTTTTTCTTTTTTTTTTTGTCTTGGATAATTATTGTCCCTTTTAAAAAAACGCACAGATGTGTCCGCTTGGTTTCGTCAAGACGCCGTCGTTCCACATAACCTTGTCGTGTTCAGCATCTCCTTCAAATCGTTCTCCGGTTTACCTGCAACCATGAAAGGCCACGTCTGCGGAGGGAAACACAGTCACTTAGCACCAACAGCTTCTTGGAATGTTAATTCATCAAGCAATCAAATCGAAGTCAAGCAAACGCTCAAGGCCAATTATGTGTCAATTAATCACCTGCATGGATCAGGTGAACATAATGAATTCCATGCAGGAATGGACTATCGCCAGATGTTTATGATTAATAATCGTATAGCCTTAAATGTAGCTTAAGTGTTTTTGCATATCTGTATCTCCTATGTCCTGACACAACAACCTTTCAAAGGGTTATTTGGAGATATGGGATACTGTGATATTTAATATTGCACAATTGTTTAAGGTATTTTTATTTAATCATTTAAGGCCCAGTGTTAGCTGCATTATTTTGAAAAATGACAGGCCTACATGAAGGCCAATTTGTGGTCTTTGTATTCATTATGCCTCATAACAGGTAATACTTTCAGTCAGATTTTTTTCCTTGCAGTCAGCATAAATAGTTTTCCCCTCTTATGCACCTGCTTCACAAAGCTATCACCTTGAGGCCTAGCAGGAGTCTGCAATTCTGGTTAAAATCCTCATCAATCTATAAATTACAGTCCATATAGCCTTGAATGAAAAATAATGTTAACATTATTAAGCAAACATACTGTCATGAATATTTGAACACAATCCAATTCATTTAATTGTGTTTCAATAGCCTAGATACACTTTCAACTGGGTTCCCCCTCCACTTTACCCCCCAGGCTCACCAGGTTAACGGGGTGGATATATCCGTTTTCATATTTGTCGTTGGCCAATATCTGCCGGAGGTGCGCGATGTAACTGGACGCCAGGCGCAGTGTGTCCAGTTTGGAGAGCTTGGTGTCCGCTGGTACCCAGGGTAAGGTCGTCTTCAGCCGGGAGAAAGCTTTGGACAGGACGCGCATCCTGGCTCTCTCCCGGGCGTTGGCCGCGTTCCTCGGCCCATGCTTGCCCTCCTGCTGTGCCACACCCTTGGATGCCGTTTTCCGGGACGCTGTTTTCCGTTTCTTGCCCGGCGCGTCGTTCGAGCAAGTGCCCTCGCAGTTGGAGCTCTCCTCCGTGCTCTCGTTGGAGTCTTTACCGGAGGAGCCAAACTTCAGGATGCCGTCCAGGAGCTCGTCGTCGACATCGCTGAGAGACCCGGTGGACATGGTGAACTGTCTCCAACTGGAGCGGGCTCAAAACATGGGAGCAGGACGCTGAGGCTGGACAGGAAGGAACAGGGTGATCAAACACACGCCTTGGAGATGTGTTCAAGAAGCAGAGAGGAACGGACTTTATATCTTCATATGGCTAGAGAGGGCGTTACCTCATGCTGGGAGGAGACACTGGTGCTGATCCAGCATGCTGGTCCCAAAGGGTTCCAGGACCCCAAGAGACCCTGGATGGGAGATTATGTCGTTTACTTTAACTGCAGTTTAACTCACTGAGTATTCACTCTTCTCAGACAATTGCAGAGAGATTGTTAATTTGGTTTTTGTTTCCATAAGGAACTCCTTGAACCATTAACTTCATGTGGGCTGAACTTTACTTTGTGAATAGTATTAACGGACTGTTTCATTAGAATCAAAGGGCTCAATCTGTAATATTCACATACCAAGATTTTAATCTTTGAACCTTTGTCCATCCTGACTGATGTGGTTACAAATATTACTGATGTAAAAATCAAATTATTAGTGATCTTTTGTTTTTGAAGTGGTGGCAATAAGGTCCCTTTTTGATGCATCTTTAAAACCTGAAGAAAAATGACCAACTATTTTTCTCCCAAACTTTGGTCAACTTGATTTCTATGTTTAGTTTAGATGCCATTGATATAACAATGTTGATTCTCATAATAGTTAAAAAAGGCCAAATTGGAATATTTTGTTTGCTACAATATGTTATCTTAAAAAGCTGCTGCTGCTCCTTAGATCCAAATTTGCAAATCAAAAACACTTCAGAAGGTGTGCTCCTTTTAAATGAATCATAAATCAATATATTTAATTCTTAAGATATTGTACACTCAACCTGACAATTCAAATTCCAAAGTATTTGCTATTAGCCGGTTCCACTCACAGGGCCACGTAACTTTCAGCACATCTAGCCAGTTAACAGGATAAAGTGCAAGGACAAGGGGGTGTCACGTCTCAAATGGCAAACTGGCGCCTTGGTCCCCTCTGATGTAATGGATACCCGGCACCCACAATCCCCTGTTTGGCCTTCCACATCATTCCACACCAATGCTCCACGCACGGGTCCACTCAGGGCCAAGTCCAACCAAAACGTCTCTGAAGCTGCTTCATGTGGAAAATACGGATGATAATCATGTGCATCTTGCAGACTTCTTTTTATAAATATATATATATCAATTGTTCTCTTGTGAGGCTGAAACATGTGTTGTGTGCCTAAAGCAGCACATTTGCATGAAGCTGTAGATCTCTCTTGCTGGGATGCAGGATTCTCTGTGTGTGTGTGTGTGTGTGTGTGTGTGTGTGTGTGTGTGTGTGTGTGTGTGTGTGTGTGTGTGTGTGTGTGTGTGTGTGTGTGTGTGTGTGTTTGTGTTAGGGTTTATGTGTGAATCCACATCCACAGCTGAAGCGTGTGCACGGATGAGAGGTGTGTCTCTTGAGAGCTGACCTTTAACTCCTTTGCTTCCGGTGTCACAGTGCATCTAAACAGGCACCACCACTATAACCGCTGGAATTGACACAATACAGAAACGCACTTAATGTGGAGCTGCATTTCCAGCAGGACATTAGTGACATCTCGAAAAAAAAAGATGGATATTACAAATCCAAAAGAGGAGAACGCAGTTTGGAAATAAGTTCACAGGACTGATGTTGCAAGGAAAAGAGAGAGAGAGGAGAGAGATGGCGCTATAGCAGATGGAAGAAGAGGGAGAGGAATAGGTGAAGGGACAGAGGGGAGAGGAAAGAGAGAAAGGCGAGGGCTTAATCTCCTGGGTGGGCTGGAAATCAAAGCACTTTGTGGAAAAGTAATAATAGTCTGCTAGATTGATGATCACCTCTGAGATACATGGATCCACCAGAGAACAACAGAGAGAGTCAGGGAGAGGGAGACAAACTAAAATAGCTCACGGAACAGAGCACGGCCCTTGCTCTCCCCCGTGTGCGTCGATAAATCACAGACCCTGATGGAATGCCATCAAAACGATCATACTTGCAAAAGCTATAACGGCTCTTCATGTGAACGGCAAAAACAGTGTACGGCGAGCGTTTAGGAAACATTCTCTGTGACCGTTTTTTCCCTCCCAGTCACACAGTGACGTGAGGCAACAGGTGGAGAGGGGGGGGTTAGTGAGAAAGATGGGGGGAGAAAAAAGAGGGGACCCTGGCAGTTATGGAAGGACGAGCTGCTAATTAGCCGGTTTGTGGTCAAAGGTCAGGCTGGTTGTGTGATGTCACCACGCAGGGACGGGTTCCAGATGTTGCTCGCAGGGCCACCGAGGGGGACACCTGATGCCTCGGGTCATTATCGTTTCTCGCTCTGTCACACACGCATGCACGCAGACACCTTTTGTTAAATGCATGTGTTGAGAAACAGTCTACATTGTTAAATCGTTATGGGAATGTCCTTCAGGGGAAACAATTACATTGTATCTGTGATGACTAAGACACTCGTGATTGGTTTAGGTGCGTCTGCTTAAGCGTACAATCACAGTTCGTACCAAACATCTTTAATTGGTGTATAGGGAGCACTCCTGGATTCCATCCACAGCACCAGGCTTCTAAGGTCGTTGGACCCATGAAAGAGAGCCGGGTAACGCGAGCTAGACTCACTTCAAATTCTTTTTTTTTAACTGGATGTTCTCACAGTCGGACTTCACTTTCACAAAAACTACTTTTCTCGTCTTCTTTCTTCACCCAATTTTTCCAACATGAACTAACAAAAGGCAAAAACCCACGGGGATGATATAATAGAGGAACAGTCGAATAATGTGAGAGAAAGAGAGCAAAATATTATTTTATTTATTGGCAAAACATTCCACTTGTATTTTCCTGTGATATATAAAAACAAAAACATGACTAAAGAAAGAAAGCAGTTCCTTGGTGGCTGTAAAGAACAGAATGAGAAACTGTAATCTTGGAGTGAGGCTTGGGGTGAGAAAAACATCATCCATCCATGTCTAAGCACTCCAGTTCCCTGTCCCTTATCACAGCCGTACTCCCCCAACACACACACACACACACACACACACACATTCACAAACACACTTGTGCACAAATTGGTTTCCGCTTCAGTTCAAGTACCTCTAAAAAAAAGATGGAAAATCAGAGAAACAACTAAAAGAGAGGTTGCAGAAAGTACCGCAGGGAGTGGAGAAAGCAGGGGGAAAAGGATGTGATGGACAAACTAGGCAGTAAGAGAGAATTATGAAGATGTTTATGGGAGTGGGAATATGATATTATGTTTCAAAAATACCACCAATCCTTTGATATTCAGTGACAGGAACATCCGGGGGGAGGCAAGCAGTGATCCTCCAGAATAAGACTGATATTCGGTCACAGTGTCGGTTAATGACCTGGAAGTCTTGTCCTTACAGGGTGAGGGAGAGTGTTGGTCTCTGGAATGTGTGCACACATTATCTTCATAAGTGTGTGCATCTGTGGGAAATGTATTGGATTTCACAATATGTGTGAAGGATGAGAAATTGTGTGATGTGTTGGAGAATGTTAGAATCTGTAAAATGCTCCTGCAGGGCTGCTTAATAACTTGTTTTTCTTCAACTCCAAACACTTGGCCAATTGCTGCGTGAAGTGGGCACACTTGTCAGTTTTTGGGGAGGTGTTTCAGACCAACGAATCTGACAAGCACTTATCTTTTAAAGCATACTGACCTCTTAAGAGGTAACAAAAAAAAGTTGTCTTTCGCTTAACTGCAACACAGTCCCTGACCCGGTCATCGTCTCCCGAAAGCTCAGTTTTTCACTTGATGGCAAGGTTGTTTTCAGAGTCATGTCCAGTCAGTTCAGCTGTAAGGCTCAGTTTTTAAATGTGAAAAATCCACGTGGATGGAAGGCCAAGAATGACAAAAAAAGGATGCTCCCTGCAGAGAGTTTTCACTTCCTGCATACAAATGTAATGGAGAGCAGCAAGTAGACGCGAAATTTTACGTTTTGTGACGAGTTCAAAATGTTCCAGATTAAGCAAAATGTGTACAGGTATCCTTGAATTTGTGTCATAAACGCAGAGTGGGAAATAGCAGGAAGAGCTGATTAGGTAGTCTGGTTAGTTCTTGGATCAGTCAGAAGCTGAGCTGAACACAAGCACACGGGTAGACTGCAGTTAGCCTGTTGCTGTGTTGCTGTGTTGCTGTGTTGCTGTGTTGCTGTGTTGTTAGCTTGTTGCTGGCTATTTTACAGCTAATGCCTGCACAGTCGGCACACTGGCTGCTTGGGGCAAATAAACACAAACAGCACAGTTAATACGTCAAAAAAACTGTCTTTCTGATCACACCTTCAGTAAACTGTTCCTCTACTTAAAAGTTCTTTAAAGCTATTTGTAAAGAAAAGAGGACATGCCAAAGAAAGACAGATGGAGGTCAGAAGCGAATCAACCGTGGGAAAGCGGAATAGAGAGAACTGCAGACTGCAGAGACAAAGAGATTAACAACATTGTGGTCTGAATTTGTGTCTGCAATGTTCAACAGGCCCGGCTGCATTGATAGCTGGGCTCAAAATACACACACCGTTACTTAAGTCGCATTGGCTTGAACTTGAATTGGCAAAGTGCCCAAAGTGGCCTGTCGGAAGTAAGTGAGACGCGATGCAGCTGCAGTTCGAGTGTGTTTGTGTGCGAGGCTGAGCATGTGTGCTTGCTACAGTATGGCACTTTTCTAACCTCCGTTGCAAACTCTGGTCTAACTTGTGGCCTGGTGATCGGATGCACAGATAACAACTCTGTGTGTGTGTGTGTGTGTGTGGCTTCACTTGTCAGCACTGGGCAGTAAGGCAGTGTAGGACAGTGCCGGGTTTCAGAGTCAAAGGTCTGGTCTCTGTCACTGTGATTGAGGCTACAGTTTATAAACATAGAGAATGGACACTGCTCAGTTTTATATCTCACACAGTTGAACAGTTAGTGTGTGTGTGTGTGTGTGTGTGTGTGTGTGAGGTTTGATCCTCCAACAGACCAGAACTCCCAGCACCCTACTAAATCCTTCACAGCCCCCCCCCCCCCCCCCCCCCTCCCCATCCTCCACTGTCCTCCACTACTAACCCCACTCTCTGTTGTTGGATGTCTGGTCACCTCCGTGTAGCCAAAACAAATAGAGTCAAAAAAGTTGAGAAAAAACAAGCTTTTTCAGCCAAGATGCGGCCACACACTCAGTCCTGTTTAAACACCAATACCTGTATTTTAAAGCAGTGTACAAGCAACGGTAAACTGAGACGTGTCGTTGTTTGGCTCTCAAGTGGCCTACGGCGGTCGATAAAACCCTTGTGTTTTATTTATTTGTTAATTTTTGCCTTTAAATGAATTGTCTATATGTAATTCAGAGCATTTTAGCACTATTGCCTCCACATGGTTCTCAGCTTGGCCACAGCTAAGCCCACGGCTAGCTACGAGCACGCACAAAGGTGCTTATGCCTTATGCTCAAGGCATGGTCCGTTGCAAAGATTGTATCTGGCAAAATGCCATAAACCAACAATGCAGAGGAGGAATTGTAATTAACGGTAAAATCATATGTCCTATCCATGGACTACTTCATTGCCTTTATACAAGTCAACGGCGTTATCAGCGGTAACCGCCACATGAGCGCAGGGCAGAGCGGCAGCTGTTACCTGTCCAGTGGGGCACAATAAAGGCTTGCGTGCACTAAAATGCACGCGCGGACGGTCTGCCTATAAACAAAGCACAGAAAAGCTCGGATTACAACACACAGAGAGGAAGCGCAACAACTTTCTCCTCGGGACGACGTTACTCCACTATAGCTTCACATTGCAAATAGTTGTTTGCTGCTAAATCAATGATCTGAATCCCGTATAGAACCTTTAACAGGTTGGTGTAGTGTTTCACTGGATTTTGCATGGCTGCCTTGTGTACGCAGGACAACGAAAGCAGATTAAACCTGTTAAAACAAGAATTGCAAAGATTAAAACTGCGATTTGAATGTCTATAACAGCTGCCTCATACTCCAGATTTGTGGTGTCATTTTTGCAATGTTACAAAATGTTTTGTTAAGAGCTTCTCAACTCGCCGAACAGAGATTCAACACTACTTTTGGAGATTGCGTTAAAGATTTAAGATTCAAAGGAGGATTGCACAGACAACTCATTCAAGTGTTTGAGTAAAAGTTTATCCAAAGTACAGTTTATGCATGACAGGATCATTTCATATCTCTATATCTCTGTAATTGAAAGGGGATATAATGTCAGGATTATCATTACACGCACCTAATTAGCTGTGTAATGCTGGACCGTCACTGATATTATTCACACCTGATTACTCAGGCTGTTGTTAACATGGAGGGCGATGATGGAGAGGGATGATAAACAGTGCTGAACCCTTATTGGCTGGATCAGGTTCTGTGCTTTGATCGTCTTCCTCCTCATTACTCAGGGGAGGGGGGGGGGGGGGAATGAGTCGCTCACAGGGACAGGTGTGTGTGTGTCTGTTTATATACGTGGACATTTTTGTAACACGTTAAATAAGGTGCAAAGATTCCTGAGTAGTTACCAAGGAGGAAAAAAATGTGTTTGTGTATTCTGTATTTTATTTATTATCAACATTTGAACGCCTCACAAATCTTTGAAATGCAGCGCTTTTATTTTACTTTGAAAAATGAACTTTGTTTTTCTCTTCCCTGCAGATGAAATGATCTCATCACATCATATCTCCTCTGTCTCAGTGGTCCGGTTAGCTCATAGTTGCACACTCACAAACAGACCACTGACACACACACACACACACACACACACACATACACACACACTCTCTCTCTCACGCACACTGATTATAACTATAACATTCAGTGGTAATTACTGTAGATCACTGTGCAAAGGGAGACAGAGTCCAGGAAGAGAGATATGAGATATGAGATATGAGTCTCTAAAGGCAACACTCTGAGAGTTGTGTTTTTTGCATTCATGTGCATTTCTTTACACGTGTCCATGTGGAGGGGGGGTGTTAGTCTGCTCTTGTCCGAATGAACAAACTCCAGGCTCGAGTGAGATACACCCACATAACCTGCTGATATCTCCGGATAAACCATCCAGAACTGCTGATAGCCAGGGTGTTAACTGCCCCAGATGCAGGAAAACCTCTGGCTTCCTGGGCGAAGACATTACGCATATCCCCCGTCCTCCCCTGGCTGCCTCCCTTCCAGCCTACAATCTCCCTCCGGGTCCCACAGGGAACCGTCACCCCCACCAGGCCCAGCATCGAGGCTCCTCCTGGGCTACTCCGCCGATACTCCTCTCCTCGATGAGTGGGCCTGATGTACGAGGGAACTTGTACAAATATTTGACTTACATGCACACACCCTCACACTGAAAGAAAGACAAAGGAATGTGTAATTATGAAAGGAGGGGATATGTTTGGTTGTCTATGGCATATCATTCAAGTGATGGTGTGTGTGTGTGTGTGGGGGGGGTGGAAGATTAAGGTAGCTGACCTTAGAAACACCTTCTCACATCTCATTTCAACCTAATCTGTGTGTGTGTGTGTGTGTGTGTGTGTGTGTGTGTGTGTGTGTGTGTGTGTGTGTGTGTGTGTGTGTGTGTGTGTGTGTGTGTGTGTGTGTGTGTGTGTCAGTTCTCCCATGAGATGCAGACCTAATGCTACCGGAGGCTAACAGGAGATGACTAAAAGGTGAGATGTGAGTTGTGATAGAAAAGTCCCTGACAAACACACACACACACACACACACACACACACACACACACACACACACACACACACACACACACACACACACACACACACACACACACACACACACTTGTCTGCTTCCTGCCTTGGGACTTGGGTTCAGAGGATCTTAACGGTCCCTTGAGATTTGATGTTGGATGTTTTTGTGTGTGTGTGTGTGTGTGTGTGTGTGTGTGTGTGTGTGTGTGTGTGTGTGTGTGTGTGTGTGTGTGTGTGTGTGTCAGTTCTCCCATGAGATGCAGACCTAATGCTACCGGAGGCTAACAGGAGATGACTAAAAGGTGAGATGTGAGTTGTGATAGAAAAAGTCCCTGACACACACACACACACACACACACACACACACACACACACACACACACACACACACACACACACACACACACACACACACACACACACACACACACACTTGTCTGCTTCCTGCCTTGGGACTTGGGTTCAGAGGATCTTAACGGTCCCTTGAGATTTGATGTTGGATGTTTTTGTGTGCGTGTGTGTGTGTGTGTGTGCGTGTGTGTGTGTGTGTGTGTGTGTGTGTGTGTGTGTGTGTGTGTGTGTATTAGCTCATTAGTGTGTGCATGTGTTTGTTTGTGTCAGTGTGACCCAAGCTCCGGTGCAGCTAACAGACAGGTCCACTTAGTAGCAGAGGACAGACACAACAGCACCTCACCTTTATGGAGTAATCACAAACAGATGGTGACCTCTCTTCTAAAAGTAGGATTTAATTATTAGTTTATGATGCTAAAAACACAGCATGTTCGTGCATATTTCTCTGACACCACACTGCATGCAGTTAAGAGAAATATCTGTGCTATATTGTTGCCAGACTAAATTTTAAACTCTGCTAGCTGCCTCTTATTAGCATTTGAAGAGTTTGGTATTCAGAGAGGTGTTCAAGAGAGAGGCAGTTGTTGCATCTTGCATAAATTGTGTTTCTGAGGGCAGCACAATCCTGGTAGAAATGGAAGTCAATGCAAAGCTAACAAGGCCTGATATAAAGCTATGATTTAGCTACTGTTGTGCTGCTTTTTAAATTGATTTGACGATCAAAATTGGTGCAGTGTATAGGATTTGGCGGCATCTAGTGGTGAGGTTTCAGATGGCAACCAACTGAAACTTTTCCCGTGTGACAAGCGTGTAGGAGAACGACGGTGGATACTGAATGTGATTTTAGTCATTTAGTGTCGATGGATTTTGATTTTTAAGGCGATAATGAAACCACATACCACTCTCTGTTTCCATCTAGTGGTTAAAAAAAGAACAACCGCTGTCCCAGGTTTTTGATTTAAAAGAAGACGGAAGATTGTCACAGGATGACCCTTCACTTCCAGGTCAAATTGAAGAGGTGATGCTCTGCTCTCGGTGTGAGTTTGCGGAGGGATTCTGACTGACAAAAGTGAGCAGGTGAAGCTTTGATAATTAGGAATGCGAGAATCCTTCTTCCCTTCTCATATAGGCTTACGATTCTGTCCTTGCGTAGAAAACTAATTCTCCAGTTACAAATCCGTTGGCGTCTGATACTGATGCACAAGGTACCCTAAGCGTCTGTGTGAGATGCTCCAGGCTTTCAAGTAGCACTGCGTGTTTTCAGTATATACGTTACGTTGTTTAAGTTTTACTTAGTTTAAGTTTTACTTAGTTTAAGTTTTACTTAGTTTATTTGGGATGAAAACGTGTTGGCCTGTGGACTCTTAAAGGTCGATACGCAGACGGAGTAGCGCTTGAATTTGTTTTGTCGTCGGTATAATTCCACATTTTTCCGCTTTCCTTTATTTATTATTATTTTGTGCCGTGTGTTTATGTGTATGAATCTTCATCCGTCCTGCTGCCTTTCTTCTTGTATTTTTACGAAGGTTGTTGAATTGTTTGTGGTTGCAAAGAGGTGTGATAGAAACTATGCCATCAATTAATCTCATATCTAAAATAATTGCTGTTGTGTTACACACACACACACACTCTCACACACACACACTCTCACACACACACACTTTATTCACGTGTGTATATAAATCTTATTTATGTTTTGCTCATCCTCTCACTTGCTTAGACACACAGTTTAAGCTAAATGTATCCGTCACTGTGGTGTATCAGCTGTTGTCCAGCTGTTTGATTTGTATTTACTTTTTGGCTTATTTATTTGACAGCAGCAGTCTGCATCTCAAGAGGTGAGAAGTGTGTTGGCATGTTTGTGTGTGCTTGTGTTTGTCTCACAGTTTCATCATCATCATCATCTCTATTAACGTATTTCATGTTTAACAATTTGACGGCTTATGTGTTAATGAGTTTGTTTTGCTTTAAAACTCAACTTTATCTCTACTATTTTGTTAATAAATAAAGGAGTTCACATCCTTGCTCACTGTAAGATATGTTGAATGTAAATTTACAGTAAATTAATGGCAAATACTATCACAGCAAGTTATGGTGTCATTTTTTCCCCATAAGTTATAAAATGACAGCTGGATACTGTGACTTCACAGCCATCAGGTTGCTATGATGTAGAAATATGCTGCTATAGAATCACTGTAGGCTAAACTAAAAGTGATGCATGGTACTGGAAATGTGCACTGAAAATAATACTGTAAAATGCTTTTAATTGGACTTTTTGCCATTTTTATCTGAGTCATGGTAAACCTGAAACATGAAAACGAAATGAAGCTAAATAAACTTTTTGAAACCCTTCCAGATGAATTGGTAAATGCATCGCCGCAAAGAAAGGGGCTGTGTTTCTCAGCTCATGAGATTTGAGGATCTTATCGGCGATGATGCATTGCTGTATATTACACTACCCAACAGTATAGCTAAAATGAAGTAGTACAATTCAACATACACATTAATTCAGCATTAACATAAATCCAAGAACATCATTTAACATGTACAACACAAAACAGAGAACATTTTATTTTGCAGAATGAGTCATTTTACTTTCAGTCGGCTAAATGTAGCTTATAATATTTACTTACTTTTACTTAAGTAAGGCTTCGAATGCAGGACTTTTACACGTAGTGGAGTATATATTCACAGTTTCTTAAAGGATTTGATTACAGCATTGACTGTAGCCATCTATGTTAAAGTAAAAATAAAGGTTTATCTGGAGGCATCTGGTCAGGACAGATGATGCATCACTCTGTTTTTCCTGCTTTTTTTTTACTAAACTCTTTCTTCTTAGTTTGGGGAAAAAAAACACAGAGCAGATCTATCAGCGAAATGGTGGTCCTTATCTATCTCTTTCCCCCTGGATGCTAATTAAAGATAATAAACCTTCCAGATCATTTCTCTGCAGCTCCAAACTCAACGTCACCTCTCCTCCTCCAGCACCCCGACTCACATGGCCAGATGGGCTGAGAACACACACACACACTTGCCTAAACACATGGTTGTTGGCTTTCCCAGAGGTAGCAGGTGTGTGTAAACTAAAATGCTGTAAAATAGCCACATAGGCAACACTGAGATCCGTGTTTAAATAAGCATAGAATGATAAAATGTAGCGTTTTAAATACACAACGCCACATCTTTCTACACTCTACATCTAAACGCAGACACACGCAGATACATTTGATCATATGTCTAACTTTAAACCTCTCGTTTATCTTCCCTCCACGCCTTAAACACAGGTGCTTGGAGAGCTTACAGATGAGTCTGATGCCAGATATCATGTAACTATGTCCAAGTCCTCTCTCTCACACTCTCACACACACAGTTGTTTCCCACAGAAAATTCCCCGCTACTTCACTTATCACAAACACACAGACTCTACTCAAACATGTCTTTTCCCCCACTCACCAGCCCAGTCAATACGCAGATATTTATTCAGCCCAGAGACAGAGAGTCTCATGAGCAGACTTTATTGAGCAAGAAGATAAAAAGACGACTTCTGCTCTGCGTCCATTAGGGCTAAAATGGCCAGAAGATGGTCTGATGAAATGGAATAAACTGTTGTGGTTATCGTTCCCTGGCTGCTGCGGTGGAGGGGAGCCAGAGAGAAGGAGAGGGACCACATACGAAACTGCACATTACTACACAGACGCACACAAATCTACCCCTCCTTGGTATTGCCCAGGTCTGTATTTATCCCTAACCATAACAGAGCAGGCAGATAATGGCTGATGGGACTGTCGTAAAAATAACCTGGCACACGTCTGTTTGGATTAACCTCGTCTCCTCACTCTTTCTTTCCCCTTCTTCATCCCTCCATTATGTTTTATTGCTATTTTCTTTTCCTACCATTCATTTGATATATATCTATCTCTCTATCTCTCTCTTTATACTTCTCTATCCTATCTATCTATCTATCTTTACACACTTTATACCAACATGAATAATTCATTCTCTTCTTGCTCTATTACTATTATTTTGTATATTTATTTTGGAAGAGTCTTATCAACAGACAAAGCAACAGGGGCTGCTTTTTTTTCCTTTCCAAACTAGCCTCTTTGTTTGCGTAAGATATAAAATACTTGTCCAAATATGTTAAAAACTGAATCCGGTGGGAAAAAAAGAGGATAGAGAGCCAAGAAACGGCATGTATCATCACAAGCACTTCCCTTGAAGGGAGCTTGAACTGCACCCACACACATTCACACAAACACTGCATAAAATGCTGAGACAATAAAACAACTCATTCAATTTATATTGAGTAATAATAAGCTCACTTTTTCCAGCGGAGTTCCCCCACAACATGAATGAATTAATCGATTCTTAAAGGTGCAAGATCCAAGATTGGGAGCATTTCGAATTGCCTCTCAACAGCTCTCAACATAAAGATGGCCGCTCATAGATAACAGCCACTGGGGGGTGACGAAAACAATCTGTAAACACAAAATTGGGATGTTATCACTTTTTACCAAACAGCTATTTACATATCCAGCAGATAGAAACATTAGCATTCATTTAAATTCATGTTTCTGGCCAACTGGCGAATGTATTGTAAGCATGTAAGCAGTATTCACTCTCTATTCACCACCAACTCCTAATATCTAGCTCTTCAGCTGCTAAATGCTCCACTATGTTCACCAGCAGGTCGCTAACATTGTCTGTCTGCTGGTTGGTGATGGGAAGTATAGAGGGAACCGAAACAGAAAAGTTGAAGGCCTGAAAACCAGAACAATGAACTGAAAGACATTTATCACTTTAAGCCTACTGCATGTTGCAGTCTCACAAATGCAATTCAATTTATTTGTGTAGCCAAATATCCCAATTCACAAATTTGCCTCAGAGCGCTTTACACTATGTACAGCATACAACGTCTTCTGCCCTTAGACCCTCGCATCGGTCCCCAGACCACTCTCATCAACGAACATATGCAACTGTTTCTAGCAAAAAGCTTTAATAAACCCGCTGTTTGCCAGATGCCCAGCAACAAACAGCAGATGGAGAAAGTTAGTAAGTGGCTGTTTGATTAGCAAGGTAAAGACCCAGCGACTTTTCTCATGAGTTGGTGACCAAAGCAAAGATAATATTAACGTACATTCATCAGGTATTTTGACTCCAAATGAATATAATCGTGCTCAATGTACATTGCATCACATTTAGCTGGAATTGTATGTATAGGATCAGTGTCATTTAGGGCGATCTATTGGCAGAAATGGAATATAATATTAATAAGTAATACGTTTTTCTTTTAGTGTATAATCATCTGAAAATAGGAATAATTGTGTTATTGATACCTGAGAATGAACCCTTTATACCTTCATACAGAGTGGATCCTCTTCACGGAGGCGGCCGCCATGTTTCTGCAGTAGTCCCAAATGGACAAACCAAACACTGGCTCTCGGGCCATTTGGGTTTTTCCCATCGGCCACACGCCGTCTCCGTGACAATCATTCCCAAATCAAATAAATTGTTCTTTAATAGCCAAAACACTTTAATGCTGGATTTGCTGACTTGTTAAGATGAACATTCCCACAATTGAAACCTTTGTGTTATCCAGGATGTCCCTTTTTCATGTTCAACAAAACCGGAAACAATTATGTTGAAAACCAACAACAAGACAGTTGATAACTTCAGTGAACTCTCTGAACCCCAGAGGAGGACATCGTAAGTCTGTAAACTGTTGATCTTCGCGTCTGATGAGAATGGGAGGCCAATATTTTATATCCTTGTGGAGGACTGGGATACGATACATCTGACACAGCTTTATTGGCTTACTCTTTAATGACTTCCTGCGCAGAGTGAGGCTGAAGGAGACGGAGGGAGTCTAACTTGCTAAGAATCTTCTTTTTTTTTTTGTACTCTTTCTTTTTGCTTTTGGACTTTCTTTGAACTATTTATGCTGTTTCCTCATTACCTGTGTCTTTGCTCCTCGTACCAATGGCTGTTTCCTCATTTGGAGAGACTGTAAAGTAAATGCCTCTTCAAGTATATAACCTTGTACATGTATTCCTTAGTGTACACCTCTCTCTCTTTCTGGATGGCTAAGATGGGGTTACTAATGAGCACATGTTCTGATGATGAAGCCTTTTTCCAAGAATCTTTTCTCCCAAACGCCCGTGGCCTTTGGATGACTCCCCAAGGAGACCATTAATTTAGATATCTCTGTGTGTGTGTGTCTGTGTGTGTGTGTGTGTGTGTGTGTGTGTGTGTGTGTGTGTGTGTGTGTGTGTGCTTAGGCATGCGCCTGTGCGTGCATGTTGTTGCATAGGAGTGGGAGATCTTTGTTGCTTTGTTTTATCACACACAAACACAAGTATGAGCAAAAGCAGATCAATTAGAGTGTGTGCATGTCGTCGGCAAACATGCAACAACATCGCTCACGGTGCAAAACTGAACTCCCAAAACTCTTAGCTGCTAAAACACAACAAACCCTTATCACATATCCGTCCTTCCTATCATCATTCTGCA
This sequence comes from Lycodopsis pacificus, assembly GCA_028022725.1. NCBI lineage: Eukaryota > Metazoa > Chordata > Actinopteri > Perciformes > Zoarcidae > Lycodopsis > Lycodopsis pacificus. The sequence continues at coordinate 6,629,239 of CM051705.1, read as the reverse complement.
CCTTCATCCTGACTCGTTCCCCAAACGCCACCCCCAAAACATCCTTCTATGTCAACACCTCTCACCCCCCTATTCCACCAAAATGCAGACCTCTACCAGCACAAAGTCTAGGAGACTCTTTACACACATACACATGGAGACACAGGCTACTTTTGGCACCCACCCTCTTCTCCGACGTACATGAACATAGTCTATATTAAGACACACGGTGACAATGATGCATTTCACTCCTGATTGCAAACACACACACACACACACTATCTCAAAAGGCAACCAGGTGTGTAATTGAGGGGAGCCCCCCCCCCCCCCCCCTCCCAAGCTAATGCATGTGTGGTTTTCCTCTGTGATTGTTGGGTGCTGTTCAGATGGACTCCTCCACTCTCTTACAGCAGTTTGTTTTCGTATTACTCGGTAATGTAGAGAGAGGAAGAATCCACTCCACAAAGCTTATACAGCAACTCCTTCTCTATCCAAACACTGGCTGTGTGTCTGTCTGTCCGAGGTGCTGACAAAATGACCAGTGGGCCCCAGTTTCTGCAGCAGAAATGTGTTGTTTTGGTCATGGGTCAGTAAGGAGCCACAGAAAGAGGTTTTGCCATCACGATTTTCCACGTATTTTTCCAAAAGCACTGGTTTTATGCAGCTTTTCAGAATTGACCAAATCCATTTTTCAGATGAAAAGATGGCTTCACGTGTGTCCATAAATTACAAAAGATGACACTGATTTCAGACGGTTTTCTCATTAAGTGTATAGCATATATGGCCCACCCTAGACAAGGTTTATACCTTTTGTTTTCTTATTGAAATTGATGGTATACTAAAAACATACAGTTTGCATAAACATTTAGAAAATTGCCATTTTTCGTGTTTCATTTGAGAAATAAATGAGAAACTTTGATTTCATCCCGAGCCAGATTCCTCAGCATTATTTCCCTTCATGTTTTTCCTGAAAAAAAGCAGGTGCTTTCTGTGCGGACTGGATCGCACCAGCTAATGTTCATGCCAGTGTCATCATTTCCAAAACTAGTCTAAACACAGCTTTGCAGGGAACTCCATAACATTTATGCAGGTGCTGTTAATATTAGCTCAGTAAATCTGGCATGATGAGCGTTGGAGTGATTGTCTCTCTGGCTGCGCTCGGCCTCGTCTCTGGAGCTAATGGGAGGCTGAGGGGATTTCACTTCTTTGAAGAAACTCCTTTTTGTTTGGTTGAATGTCATTTTTTGGGCCTATATGTTAGACTCCTCAACATTCAGGTGAGCGAGTAGATAGAGAGTGCAGGCTCTGCTGACTCATTGGGGCATACTTTAGACGATCTGACTTTAACGGTATCAAAAAAGATGTTGGGATATTTTGTGTAAGTCGTGTGATTGCAAATTAAATCCTGGGTAAATCAATGTACTTTTTTTCCTATGATAACGTGTATTATCGAAATTCCACTGGTTTTAGAGAAAGATACAGATGTTTGTTTTCCATAAAACAATTCATAGTATTTGAGAGGACTGCCTACGTTAAATATTGTGAATTAGCTATGAGTATTACGATGTGCACACTGACTGAGTGGGCTTACATCCCTGTTTTTGATGAATAAGTAATTTCCTCAGAATCTAAATCTGAATTTAGTCTGGGATTTTAGGATGCTGCATGTAAAACATGTAACTTCATACGCCGGTGTGTTGGCTGTGCCCCATGATGCCTGGCTGACTGGTCCCAGTAAGAATGGGAGTTGATATAAACACGCTTGGTCGTTCCCACGTCTCTGTTTACACTGGGAGACCCTAGAGCAGCACTACCAGAGCACTGGATTCCCTCCACACGGCCCACTCACACACTATCCATCTCTGTCTCATACAGAAACACTCACTCAGAAGTAAACACATGTAGCATGTGGGCATGCAGAAACAGTATACATGCATCTATGCAGAGATGCAGCCATGCATATTGAAGGCACGTATTGTCATCGTCTTATCTCCTCCCGCTTACTGTGCTTTTAGTTTTCGTCATTTCTAGCCCTGTCGCTGGATCCCACCTGTAGAAACTCAAATCTGTAAAGATTTAGCAATGTGACAGAGAGTTCCCACAAAGCCGTCAAACCAGTATTGAAGTTAGTTTTACAACACGACCAAAAAGCCTCTCAAAAGGTTTAACTTCGCTGTCTAAGTCCTTTTGAAATGGGCCTGTGATGTACGCCCAACATAAACAGAACACTGGGGTCCTGACAAACACGCCCAGTTTACAGGCAACAGTGAGGTCACCCCTGCAGAACATCTCTGCAAAGACGCATCTGCTGACAAGTTTTTTAAAAGAAATGGCATTGTGTTTTTGGAAAGCTGAAGATGCCAAACAGCCTTGTTTAGTGGGAGTTTGGAGAAGATTGCGTGACCTTTTCAGCTTTTCGTCATAAAAATACCAAACTATCTAGATCATCCAGACGTTCAGAAGAAAACACACCTTTTGGGGTCTAGAGATGAATGGAAATGTGGCCTTGATTCACCCATAGGTTGATAATATGGTTCCTCCTCAAAGCAAACATTTGATTTCATTCATTATTTCTGTCATCTGTCATATGAGGTTAAAACTTTCAAGATAGCCATTAGCCCGTCAACCACAATTCAGATCAAAACTATTGTTACACTTGCATATACATGCGCACACATGCAAGCACACAAACACAAATACATTTCCCAGAAGCATGGAAAAATGATTTATCTCTCACTTTCCCTCCGTCACTCTCTCTTTGACACACGCACACACAGAGTAGTTACAGTGATAGACCGTCTATTTATTCTTCGACATATCTGCATCTATTAAGCCATAAGTGCTCACGTCTGTGTGTTTACATGCCGCATCTTATGACCTAATGAGAGTAAGAGCATTGTTCCCCTGGGAATAAGCTGCCCCAGTGATGTGCAGCCCAACAAACTGTAAACATACTCCTGCGCCCTGCGTCAGCCGCCTTACAACACACACAAACACACGCACACCATCATTGCTAGTGGTCTGACTTTCCTAACCTGATCTAAATCTAAACCTTCGTAGTAAACATCTTGGGACATCTGAACAAGGCTCGTGCGCAGAATGGACATCAATTACACGGCTATATTTCACCAGGAGAAGCCCAGGAGGATTCCATGGGAGGGAAAAGAGACAATTTTGGTAACCAGGCAGGAAGAACAATAATAACAAGGCTGAATCATAAAGAAGTTATTTTTCTGTTTTGTTTGGGCGCGGGCCAGGAGAGAGAAGTGTTTGCAGTGGTCTTAGCAGAAGAGCTGGGTTACAGGAGGCAATGTGCATAAGCAAACAATAAGTCATGGATATTAACTCTTGAAAACAAACATACGAATGTGCACACGTTGAATGCACACTAAGACGCACACATTTACATCTGTGTTTAGTTTAAGCAACTTTATTTCATAAGGATACATAAGGGTTATTCTTATCAGATTGACCTTCATGCAGTGTTATACATAAAGTAGAGTGAAATGAGCTCAAGGAAAAGTATAATCAATGCAAAACCTCATGAAGTCATGATTATTATTATGATCAGTTTGCCTAAAAGTCACGATCACTGCATGATGTGACAGTGAGCAGACACCTCAGGACAGCATCCATTCACTAAATTCATTCATGAGCCACGGGAGCGGCTGTGAACTCTCTCATTGATAACACAAACATTCCCAACTGCCTCCAAACTTTACTCCTTCTCCTCTTTTGTAGTCTGTCCAGAATTCCCTGAGGAGTATTTACTGACCAGATGTGCTCACTTTCCTCAGAGATGTACTAATCCACATAGTTTAAATGTCAATACGCCATAAACACTGGGGAAAAAAAGTTACGTATTGTTATCTGGAAATGGTGTTAACATAAGCTTGTTAAGTGTAATATTGGCAGACTTAGATGATCACAAAGGCAATTTTGTGGCCACAGAATTTGGCCACAGTCAACAAGCACTTCAACCCTTTGTTGGACAAATTACTTTTACTGAGTCAAAGTAAATTCACTAGTTCATCAGTTTACAAAAAACATTATTAAAAAGCTCCTTCTGCATGCCATGGTGTAGAAAATGTGAGCTTTTCTTACCACAAATTATGTCAAAATAATGTTCTTTCCACCAAGACAACCCTCAATGTTCACATGGTGGCGCAAAATACCAACTTTAAATCAATTTACTGGCAGCATTTACTGTTCACGTCTATGTGCAGGCATAACTATTTCTCAGTTAATGAAATATCTCCTGGTGAAAAGATTTGTTAGCCTATTTGATATTGTAAGGGATTACATTCACAAATATAAATGCATTTCCGCTTCCCTTTTTTAATTAAGGGAGGAAAACAATCCAACATTGATCACGTTCTGCAGGAAGGCATCTGTAAAGGTACCTCCAACGAACTTTAAACTTTCCGTTTAGCAATTGAAGTGGCATGCATGCGTGCAGCTCTTGTAAAACTGATGGGCTACTATTGTTTTATTTCGAAAGTTGTTACCGGAAGTGAATTATTTCGCCGTTCACTAGGTCACCTGATTTTATTTTGAAAGCCGAAAACCGGAAAGGGGTTTGTTGCAGTCCACGGATGAAGGGGTCCGTCGGGAATTTTTTTTATTTTTTTTACCGTTGGCTGGGCTGTTTATGTCTCGGAGTTACAGCACTGAGATAGCTGATGAGGTAGCTTAAGAATTCAAGGAAACATTCAACATACACACATTTGCCATTTACACGCAAACCCACCTGGAAACAGTGGAAATACCTAGTCTCCAGTGTAACGTTAGACAGCTAGCCTGCTAGCTAGCTTAGCTAACAACTTTTCATTCATCAGCGTTAATGCTTGGGCACTTTCTTTGTTGCTAGCTAACTGATAGCTGTATTCGCAGGGGCAGTAGTGGGGTCTCCTTACTCTTTATGTTCAGTCGTTTATTTCAGTGAGATCGTCACGTTTCACGTTAGTCCACGTTGTGATGCTGAATTAGTTAGCGGTTGTTAGTTGACAGCCGGTTTGTTAGGCTAGCAAGAGTTGCTAGTTTAGCATCAATTCCCTAAACAAGCTTCATCAGTTGCGTTACTATGTAATGCAACAATGTGATAAAAGCGATGCATCAGCTGCAATACACCTCACATCCTAGACAAAACTACGACGAGCTAAACCTTAAATATTAACATATTTAACGTCATGTTTTGACTTATAATTTGCCTTTATCTTGCTTGGTAATACTAGCTAGCTACAAAGCGCTAGGTAACGCATGGGGCTGTATCACCAGCGGGCAAGCTAACGTTAATACATGGCACAAATAGCGTAGAAGTACATAACAAATGTTTAAATGACTCCTGATGTGTTGCAGATGTCTGTGTGATTCGTGTTTCGAGTGTCTGGGCACCACATAGCTGGGGAATCGGATGCATTAGTGCTGCAACTAAGGTGACAATTAAGCCCCCTTCCTCAACATTTACTCATACCTGTGTGTTAGTTAATTGTCTCATGAAAACAATTTTAAAAAAAAACACGTATATATGAAAATAATAGATCAGGAAAAGGCTCAGGGACATGGCATTGCATGGTAGTTCTTGTAAATGTGTGTGAAACATATTGATCCTGGGCCTTTTGTCCCTTCCAGCTCAACTTGTCTCCCAGTCCGTCCGTGAAAAGATGATGGTGGCGTCGATGATAAATGTGTGAGGAGAAAGCTCCTGTGGTCCTCTTGCTGCACCGCACACTTCCTCATGGATTCCAGCAATGACGAGGCACTTGATATCATTATCACCAATGTGGTGGCAACCTTCAGGACCAGGTGCCACCTCAACCTGCGCACCATTGCCTTAGAGGGAACTAATGTCATCTATAAGCCAGAAGGAGGGGTAAGGAAGCCAAAGACTGCTGGAGAGCTCACCTTTATTTTGACTCTGTACAGCTTTGCATGCATTTATGAAATGGGTCATGGTGGCAGCGTTCAAAATTCACCACTTTTTTATTTTTCAGAAAGTCCTGATGAAGCTTCGTAAGCCCAAAATAACGGCCTCAATCTGGTCCTCAGGGAAAATCATCTGCACCGGAGCAACAAGGTAAGATGCTCTGCGCACGAAAAAACTCCATTAACTGACTCAAAGTGCGGAAATACAATCTATAACTGCACATAAATGGACTTTGTGGCCGAGTCATTTTGTAGTAATGTTGCATAACATCAACTGCCAATAATGCAAGGCAAGGCAAGGCAAGTTTATTTGTATAGCACATTTCAACAACAAGGTAATTCAAAGTGCTTCACATAAAACCATTAAAAGCATCAAAACATAAGACAAAAGAAAAGGAGATTTAAAAACAATTAAGAACATTCATTCATAAAACCATTAAAAATCGATGTCTCCCAGAGATCATCTACGCTGCACTCAAACCTCTACACTGCCAATTCTGTCAACCCACACACAAACCACCTATGGATCTTTGTTTTCTAGTGTGTGCCTGGCACGAGCTTGGTCCCGAAGGAAATACCGTTATAATTGTGCAGTCTCCACTTGTACTCCTTTCACATCAGCGTATTTAAAAACAATTAAGAACATTCATTAAAACATTAAAAAACAGTGTAAGAAATAAAATGCAGTAGTAAAATGCAGAAATGCAGGAAATTGATAAATATATTAATTGAGTGTGGTTCAATTAAAGGCAGCAGCAAACAGAAAAGTCTTCAATCTTGATTTAAAGGAGCTGAGGGTCTCAGCAGACCTGCAGCTTTCTGGGACTTTGTTCCAGATATGTGGAGCAGAAAACCTGAACGCTGCTTCTCCATGTTTAGTTCTGACTCTGGGAACAGGAAGTAGACCGGTCCCAGACGACCTGAGGGGTCGGGATGGTTCATAAGGTAGCAGCAGATCAGAGATGTATTTTGGCCCTAAACCAATGTAGAGGCGTTACCATCTGTCTTACCTGTCACAGAGACAATGTCGACGTTACACATGAGAGCTAGTGATTATCATTTTCTGGCATATCAGCCACCTCAAACAAACACTGGGATGCCTTTGGTTGTTGGTGCCCTGAACTCTAAAAGTTGCCAGGTACTATTTACGTGTACCTGGCATTCCAAACGATGTACAGGGTGTATACGATTGTTTTTCTGACTTTCACGCTATGTTCTTTTTTTTTGTTCAGTGAGGATGACGCAAAGCGGGGTGCTCGCAGGTTAGCACGCGTTCTGCAGAAACTGGGTTTCAAGGTGAGCAAACCTGTTGGTTAAGTGCATCGTAACAGATGCAACTTTCTTTTTTTTTTTTTTAAAGACAGAAAAATGAATATGAATGCAGATAAAGAGCTTATTTTAATATCTGTTAAAGGTTTGCATTTCAGATTGTCTAGTTCAGGTTCAAGTCTTGCATGGCAATAGAAATTCAAACAAACATTAATTTACGTTACAATTACACTTTATGTTCTTAAGTAAGTATATCAGACATCATTTGATGCATTGTAGTATTTAGAGAGAAAGAAAAGTTTAGAAATGTTTTCATAATTCATTATATTTCAGACTTACGTAAAAATATGATTGTAATAATCTGTAAATATTGACTAAATTAAAAGGCCTATAAGAAAGTGTGTGGTGTGTCAGTAGATTTTGGGTGATGTTTTTACAATCCCTGTCTTATTCTCTTAGTTTTGGCTTAGTTTGCCCGACGGTTAGTATAATAAGCGTCCTTGTGTACCAAGGAGGCTTCGGCCTGAAAGCAGTTCTTTCATAAACACATAACACTGACTGCCTCACTACATTTCCTTTGAATTCTTATTTGGTTGAAAGGATTCATGCAACCAGAGGGGTGTACCACGAAGCGAGATTAGTGGGGTAGAGAGCCATGTTGAGCCTAAAGCCAGCGCTTTAGATCCGATGACTTTTCTTGACGACACAGTTAGTCCATAAGACCGAAGATTGAAAGACAAAGAGTTCTCCTTGAATGTGAAATTCTAAATACATTCACACGTGTGTGTGTGTGTGTCTGCTTGTGTGTGTGTGTTGTCTGTCCAGGTGAGGTTTTCAGCCTTCAAAGTGGTGAACGTCCTGGCAGTGTGCTCCATGCCGTTTGCAATCCAACTTATAGACTTTACAAAGAAAAACCGACCCATTGCCAGGTAATACAGTACTACACATCACCACCACAGTCATTCAAATCCTCACCATCCGCATCTATTTACAAATGATTTATTATGCAGATTGTTCCTCCTGTGGCTGACTGGCTTTCTTAAGTTGGATGATGCTCATTTTGGTTCGTTAGTTTTGAGTTATAAATGTTGATCTCGGAAGGAAAAAACAGACCACTGTCATAATTACCTTTTTGTATTTTTCATTTACTTCCTGGCTCAACTTAGCCTGAGACAACGCAATACTTTTATTACAACGTTAATGGCATTTGCAAGTACAGGATGACCTCTAGTGGTCAGCACTTTTGGTACCATAATAAGCAGACAGAAAAATGTGTTGTGTTGCTGTAGTCAGCCTCTGATTCACTTGTTTACGTGACTACATATATATATATTAACCGTGTTTGTTTTTGTCAGTTATGAACCAGAGCTCCATCCTGCTGCCACGTACAGGATCAAACACATAAAGGCTACTGTACAGGTGTTCTCTACTGGCAGCATCACAGTTACAGGTACCTCTCACACCTACATGCAGACTAAACTCTCTCTCACCCTCATTCACGCACAGTTCGAGGGCACTCCAGCTTGTGGGATTGAGGTTGTGTTGTCGCAACGCACTTTTGTAGTCCGTTACAACCACAAAAGCGGCTTGTAGATAACCCAATTCCTCAAGGCATTTCCCTCAGGGTGACATAGTTTATGCCTTCTGCTGTTCTGCATTTGTCTGTATATGGGGTTTATTGTGGTTGTTGTTTTTTGCTGTTAATTGTACTGAAAGCTTATTTTTATGCTTTCATCCCTATCGCATGGTTCCAGGACCAAATGTGCAGAATGTGGCCACAGCTGTTGAGGAGATTTACCCACTGCTGTTCGAGGTTCAGAGACCCCGCTGCAAGTAAAAGACAAAGGAGGCATCGAAGGAAAGAGAAGGCATGACTGAGGAAGCACCTTATCCTTGGATTTACTTGCTCGATCGAAGCGGCAGCAGCCACAAACTTCTAACCCGATCAACAGACTGTGTGTCACCTGGATTTTTAAAGAAACTGTCCACCAACCCCAGTTGGAGTCTTAAAATGTCCCTCTCACAAAAATGTATTGCTGTTGTGGATTGTGTGGCTCTTGGGATTTTAACAGCCTAAACCTGCAAGTACGTCTTTAAACGTCGTATCCTTCGGGGGAAACCGGTCTACCGAACTTGACACGACGCTGAAGGTAGAGGCAGTTATTCGCTGTCCAGCTGGTAAATTGGCTGTTTTTATTTTTTTGCATGGACACAGAAAGAGCATTTTTTTTAACAGTCTTCACCATTTCAATGCTTAGCAGTTGTGATCATTGCGAAACATCAGTACCGTAGGATAACACTAAGAAACCTCACCGTCAACCCTTTATACAAGACGACGTCACATCTGCCACTTTCTTCTGGAAGGCTCTCCGTCCATTGGCTCGTTTGTCGACGTGTCAACGCAAACACAAGACGTCCCCTGTGTTCCCCGTAGTGCTGCCCAAAGAGGGAAACAGCAGTCTAACCACAGACTAAGTCTCGACTGTTACACGTGGACTCGGAGTAAGAGCAGGTCCTTCTGCAGATGGACATATCCATAACTCACAATAGACATTCGTCTGATTTTAATTGTTGGTTTCCTTACTTAGTTAGTTCACTATAAATATGTTCTTGTTTCTTAACTGTGGCGTTGGATCAGAGTGCACACACATGATCTGATTTAATTTCTTAACAATAGTTTTATAACACACGGTAAAGATGAAATATGTACAGATCAAGATCTCTGTCATAAATGTTTTGGAATGTAATGAAACTTTTTGAAAAGTTAAAGGATATTCAATGTTTCAGGTGGTGTGTTGAGCCACAGATCCCTAACTCGTTTTCACTTAAGCCAACTACTGGACTAACCGGATGCTGTCTGAAGTCAAAGGCAGATACTTGATCCCAACCAGTAGCCGTCTGTCACTTAAGACTGCTACTGGTTAGTCCCAGGGTAAAGTTGGGATGAGACAAGTCAAGGAACAAGGAAAATTGGCGCAGGAATAAAGTTATTAAACTCTGTCCAGAATTGGTCTTGGAAATCGCTGCATAGGAACAGAAACTCTGGTAATGTTTAAGTAAAGAGCTCAAAATTACAAATGCAGCCATTCAGTGAAGTCGAACATGGCAGTTCATTCAGCACTGTCAAGGGGTTTGGCGGTACATTCATCTGAGTTTTTGAAGGAACATATGCACAGTGTTCAAAGAGCCCATGCTTATAGTATTAGCCAGTACCTTAACAATAAAAATAAACCTTCATAGAATATAACTTTCCTAAACAGCAAAAAACAATGGCTAAGTGTTTTTAAATGTGAAAACCTAATGACAGGCAACGTAGATTTCTGTATTGGATCTGATTGAAAAGATTAAAAAAAGACTTGGACATGTTGTCTCCAGTATGTGGGATGGACTTTTTTTGAACCAGTGTCAACTGAGCATTTGTGACATTTGTTCAGAATTTTGTATTTTGTATAAAAATAAAGGTTGATGATAGAACGCCACCACGGGACTACTGTGTTACTCTCATTGTCATCATGTCCTCATTGAAGCTCTTTCAATGGCTATCCAAGCTTTTCAGTGTGACACAATACAAATTTCTACATTTTCCAACAAGAAGAAAAAGATGAGGACGTATCAAAGTACAGATTTTAAAATGTGCAATTTTAATTGTGAACAGGTCCACACAGAAGTCATTCTTTCTTGCAGTAAACATCCCTCCTGTTAATCACCCAAGTATCATTTTGGCGTCTCAGACACAAGTAACAGAGAAAATTGCATTGCTTGTTCCCATAAAATGTAAAGGAAGAGACACTCGTGGCCTTTAACCATGTATCGGTCACCATGTAGATTGTGGTAGACAGTGTGTTCTACAGCATGACTGGTTTGAGGCCTGTTAATGTTACAATACATACAACAGGGAGCAGCATATAAATATGTAAAAGGAAATCATTTGAAATCCAAAGAATGTTAAATACATTTGAAGTGATTAGCGTCTAATCGTTAAGATCTTTGATTTTTCCCCCATGGTCCAAAAGGGCCAATCGTTGTGGTCCAGGCCACCTATTATAGCAGCAACTACCACAGACGTGTTCTTGAGTACTTTGCCAGGTGTTAATATTTCTGTCTTTTTGACAGATTTCGTCACCGCGAAGCGTCGCAATTGTGCAAAATGCAGTCGTGAAACTCTACAGATGTGTAGACGAAGAGGTTGAAGAGGCCGTTGACCCACCCCACTGGATTTGGAAACTTAACAAGTGTGCAGTTGAGATCAAAATGAAGGCTGAGATTGGAGGTGGGTGTGGCAAATTCACACATACTTCTCCATTATTTAATTAGTTCCTATATATGCAATTTCCACCATCCCTTTCCTGTTGATCTGTTCCTTTACATACATACATACATACAGCATGTAGCAAGAAGGAACTATACGACAAAGACGTCATTGTAGGAATCCAGGGATGTACAGTACAGATGTGGGTGAGATGTATCCCAAAGTCTTAACAGTGCGAATATTATTGTCCTTTGCTCTCCGCTCTCCTTCAGGTGAGGTGCTCAGTTGTGGTCCGTTAAAAAAGTCGGACTGTCGGAAATCTCTGTGGTCGTGCTGCTGCTGATCTGGCTTCCGCTTCCACAAATCAGTTTGTTAGATACACTGACAGCGTTAAGATCACGTGCAAGCTGCCATTTACTTCTCAGCCAGTTCTTTCGATATCTCCTCCAGCGTGCGACCTTTGGTCTCGGGGACGCAGAAGATGACGAACACCAGCAGAACAAGGCTCATGGCAGCGTAGAGGAACATCACGTTGGCCACACCAAGCTTTTCTGGAAAGACAACAGCAAAGGAATGTGTCGTTACATGTTCACGCATGACCTCAGGCAAGATACCTGTATTTTTTGCGTGCTGTGACCTCGCCTCCTCATTAGTATGCATAGTTGGCTCGATTGGCGACAGATGTTTTCATGAAGTTTAGAGGTACTTCACAAATAAGAAAGATTGGCAAATCAGGTCAAGCCTTGACTGTTCTCGGGGTCTTCCTATTTTGCGAATCCTATACACTATACAGTATAGTTTGCAGTATTATGGCTCCACAACAGGTGAGCAGTGAGACTGACGAGCAGGAGGACAAAAGGTGACACACCTTTTTTATTCAGAGAGCAAACAAATGAAACCGGTTTTGTATAAAATCTCTGGCTGTGAACATGATAGATAGATAGATAGATAGATAGATAGATAGAAGATAGATAGATAGATAGATAGATAGATAGATAGATAGATAGATAGATAGATAGATAGATAGATAGATAGATAGATAGATAGATAGATAGATAGATAGATAGATAGATAGATAGATAGATATACTTTATTTCAGACTCAGAGACAAACTGATAAAAAGATAAGTACATAAAAAGACAGACACAAACAATAAAAGTACATAGGCCTAGCAATGCCTTACAAAGAGACAGCTGGACCAATGTCGCCACAGCTGGGACTGGTAGCGTGTGGTGCTAAACCTTATGTTGGTCAAAACAACTTTCATTTTTAGAGTCATTAAGTCAACAAATGAATTTATACATGAGATCTCTGAAAACAGTTTGGAAAGTATTGACTCGTGCAGCCACAAACCTTTCACTAGCACTACTCCAGAGTTTGCTAGATTCCTCTTTCCTTGCCTGTTAATGACAACATGTGGAAATACAAACTGAAGAGCACAAAGCTGTGCAGTGGTTCAAATGTTTGTTTACCTGCAATTATCGTCTGCAGAACAGAAACGGATCTACTTGTGAATATCAGAGACAGTTTCAGTCAAATTAACTTGAACCTACAGCTATTAAATATAACACACACACACACACACACACCTACCTGTCATTGTGAGGAAGGTCATGGAGATGAGCAGGTTAGTGGCCCAGTTTACGGCCGACACCACAGAAACAGCTCTGCCTCTGACTCCCATTGGAAAGATCTCACTGAGCACCACGTACACCACTGGAAAGAAAACACATAAGACACAGATTCAAGGCTGGAAGTGAACATGGTTAATAAGGCATAAATACAAATAACTTGATCCAGAATAGAACTGTAGAATTTTGATATTTGACAATTGTGTGTGGGGAGTGGAAGGCTTTTACATCAGAGTCCACACTTCTTTATCTGGGAAACTGGAGCGTTTGAACCTTAACCTGTATGCATGTATGATATGTATGATATGTTTATGCATGTATGATAGCTATTGCTGTACTTTGTACTGAACACGCTGATTGGTTTGGTGCTTACTTGGCCCGAGGCTAATGGAGAAGGCTGCCACATACACCAGCAAGCTGATCAGTGACGCCCACTTCAGTAAGGAGGACCCTCCTCCCGACTCGCCGACCCCATCATCTGCTCTGGTAGTCCGCTGTGACTCCTCGCTGCTCCACTGGTCGGGGAGGTCAGTTAAAAAAAGGTCACTGTTTGCCAAGTCTACGGAGGTTTCGTTTAAATCCCACGCTGTACGTGTGTGGTTTAATGCAGTGTGACTTGTGCACAGGCTGGTGAGGTTAGTGTGGCTTTGGTGCGTTAATGCACCGAGTGCAACCAGCGACACTCCCATTGCGACAGCGCCCCCGCACAGAAAGCTCTTGGTTCCCACGCTGTCGACCAGCAGCACGGCTGGGATGGTGCCAACTACCTTGACCACTCCGAACCCCGTGGAGGCCAAGGTTGCGGCGGCGTCGCTGTCGAAGCCCACACTGCGGAGAAGCGGTGACGCGTAGGACAGGATGTTGGGCTGACCGGTGGCCTGCTGGAGGAAGACTAAGACCACACCTGTGAGCAGCCGGGAGCGCAAGTTGGCCTTGGTACTGAACAACTCCCAGAAACTATGCTCTGATTCCTCTTTAATTCCTGTCCTGATGTCTAAGAGCTCCTTTTCCACATGCTCCTGGACCCCGCCTCTCATTCGGGCCAGCACTGTCCTGGCCTGCTCCACTTTACCCTGGGTGACCAGGAAGCGTGGGCTCGGTGGGAGGAACACAAGTACGCTGATCTGCAGCAGCGCCGGGGGGATTACCAGCCCGAACGTATACGCCCAGCCATTGGGCAGAGTAGCGAAGGCGTAACTACAGCCGAATCCCAGCATCACACCCACAACCAACATCAACTCGTACAGCGTCACCAGCAGGCCCCTCCTCTCCGTCGGTGAGATCTCCGCAATGTACAGACACGCCCCTGTCCCCGACAGCGCCGTTCCCATGCCGACTATCACCCGGCCCAGTGTGAACGCGACGAGCGAGCTGGCCGCGATGAGCACGATGCTCCCGCCGACCACCAGGGCCGCGCTCAGGAGCAGAGAGCAGCGCCGGCCGTAGCGGTCCAATATGGGACCTCCAGCCAGGCAGATGACGAGGGCGCCGAGCAGGGGGGAGCTGACCAGCAGTTCTTGTTCTCGACAGGAGAGGCGGAGGAGGCCCCGCAGCTGCAGCAGGACTCCAGAGGTCAGGCCCATTTCATAGCCCAGCATCAGGCCGCTCAGAGAGGCCGCTCCGGCCGCCACCAGCACCAGCCAGCTGCTGCCTGGAGAGAGGCAAGAGGGCGAGTCAGACGATGTGAGATAACAAGTCGTGGTTACAGCACCTTTCTAGTTGTATGTTTATCTTATTTATGATCCTTTTGGGGAAGTGGCTTTGGAGGGAGACCTGATGGGAAGGGCTGTCAGGGCTGTAAAAACATATTGTAATTAATTTGAAGGAACTGTGTGTCATAACCTTTTGGCAGAGTCACAGCTTTTTCTACCCCCCCCCCCCAACCTAGAAGTCACTTTAAAAGTGCTGACTGTGCGGAATTAGAGGTCAGAAGTTCACAAGACGAATGCTGAGGCAGCCTTGTAAGTCATTGAGTGAATGAGCAGCTGAAGCCGACACGTTTTATCTTGAATGCATCACAGTGAGCAAACAGATGTTCCTTATCGTTAGAGAGATAGCAAAGAAAAAAGTCTGAATGGAGCAAAACTGATGAGCTTAGCATGTACACACGCACGCATATATATTATATTATTATATATTAACTGTTGTGATATGCATGGCCTTTTGATATTCATATGTCATAAACTTCACAATAGATCCTTGTACTTGTTTTGCTATATTGCTGAAGTACAGCTTTGAATAAAGGAGACTGCACTTGAATTATGGTTATTGTTTTAAACCTGCTACGTCTGTTTTTACAACAGGCTGTGGACTTTATTTAATTTCAATTGTCCTAATAATCCTGCAAGTGAGACTTTTTGAAATTTAGTTTGAATGTAACTCTCATGCGAGAAAAACAGAGATGCAGCTGCAAACTGCGGGGTCCTATACAGTCATTTGCTTTGACTGTTGCACTTCATACCCCTCTCTCAATCCTTTTCCACAACAAACGTTATGGCAATATTGAACATGTTCGACTGTACTCTCTTGTATTGAGACTACACATCTGCAAAGTTTCGAGACTGCATCTTGCACGGTCGGGATGCTATCGCGGTGACAAAGTCTGTGCATAGACAGACAACTGCCAAAGTACTCAAAACCGCCTCTATTTCCTATTTAACTTAACTAATTAACTTGTTGTGCAACACTTTTAATTCATGTTCTGCCACCAAACAGCTAGGGCTGAACCATATCCTACTTTTTCACTCCTGATAGCAATACCCAGTATTGTCAGTTTAAATCCTGTTCACAATTATTGTTTGTAATATTTTCGGCGTGTATCCAGGATGCATTGGCTGGAAAAACTCCCAGAAACTATGCTCTGATTCCCCTCTTGAGTCCTGTCCAGATGTCTACGAGCTCCTCTTCCACATGCTCCATTTAGTCCGTGCAATAGATTTAATCTGTGCCCGTTGACAAGTTGTTTGTGATGAGCACATGTGACATATTTGGTATAACGCCAGCAAGGTTAGAGTGACCCGATACACAAGGCATATAAAAAGTTATAAACAATTGTTTGGCTTCATCATTAATCAGTGTTTAAGAAACAGCAAACTACGGTCTAGTTTTAGTCGAATGATCTGTTGCAAGATCTGGTTTACTGATTCATCTGGATAACTTTGCACGGGACTTGCTTTTTACATCAGTCCAAGTTACCGATTTCAGGGAGTGCACGCTGCAGGGAGGTAGGGTGTAGACTTGTATCCACCTTAAAAAAAACACGATCCTTTATCTGATAAAAAAAACGATACTGCCCTCTGCCCTTTTTGTGTACCTGTGCTTCTTTGTTGCTCCAGGTTCTGGGTCTCAGAGGGGTTAGAAGTCAAAATCTTGGTCTCACTGTTGGGGTCCATTGTCAACCACCTCTACCAGTAGACCTTGATAAAAACAGATACAAACCAACACATTAAAACAAAGAAACAGCATTAATTATGCAGAATAAAAAGACGTTGGTCTAAATCATAAACTAAAAAAAGCGTTGTCAGCGTACATGCACGAGCCCATCGGTATAAACAGCTGGGCACTTCCCCACAGCAGCAGCATCTTATGGTTGTCATAATTGATATATGTACATGTAATAACTACTGAATGAGACTTCATTTTCTGTGTTTTAGTTTTCTGTCCACGACTTGAGCTAAAAGGTTGAAAGACCACCAAGGAAAACCAAATTTGGCAGCACTTCCTAACACAATCAATCACTTCAAATATGGGACTTGAGTCTCCTATTTCACGTGACACTTGCCTCATGACAGGATTCATTTCAGGCAACGTATTAACAAATGTGACACTTCCCTACCTGACAACCCAGCGGTGTTTCTGTTCTTATCTTAATTTCGTGTTTACCAGTCATTCGGTTCTTCCCCGGAACTTTCTCGCTCTTACCTCTACTCCCAACTCTTCTGTCTCTCGTGTCTCGTGCATGCACGTAACGTGTTTTGCTAAAGCACTTGTTTAGCCCCGCCCACGTCTGCCCAAACCACCAATAGGAAACGTGTATTAAGTCTTGAAACGCCTAACATAGATCCTTATTGGTTCAAACGTGTCACGCAGACACTATGTATTGTTCAATGCATTTGTAATGCAACAGTGTGGCTAATATGTCTCCTTTGTGCTACATTATGAAGAGACTAGTTACTGGCGATATGCATATCTTTCTCTGTGCTGTTTTGTATAGCTTACAGTCGTTAGAAAGGATTATGAAGCGTTTGTTTTCTTTTTCTGCAGTGACCATCACTTTAAAGTAACCAGTGATAGAAAACACCTGCATCAATCATGGTCTTTCTCTCATACTGCATGTGAAAACAAACAGGGTGGCCACCTGCTGTTTTGCTCGGTTCCCATGTCCTGTTTCTATGAATGCTGCAAGACTGAGCTGTCACACCTGCCCTGCAGCTTCACAGATGACAGAATGTATCCTGAAGTGCATGTAACACTCTGTGTTTGGCCCTCCCTTCTGGAAATGTATTTAGAGAGTCAGACATGACCTATAGTGACCTGTTTTTGATCTGTCATTAACTTTACCAAAGGCAGCTTTGTGTGTGTGCTATGTAATAAATCAGTAACCAAGATAACTATGGGTGGCCTACTTGTTGTAATGGTCAGCAAATAACCACTTATTATTATACAACAGGTTGACAAGGTAAATGGTCCTATGGCAAGTCATTTATTATCTAGGTTTAGGCTTGCTTAAATACTATCTAGGAATGCTGTGTCTCAACAGGGACACGACTAAGCTGCACTAAGTCAAATAAACTTTGTGATGGCAAGGCTTCTTTTTCTTCTTCATTTAAGACAACGGTTTACTCACTCAGCAAGAACATACTGGCAACATAATCAGCAGACACACATATTGATGGTATAAAAGGTCAAACTTGATTTGAAGTAGATAGATCGTTTAAGTATAGGCCGAACCACATTGTGAAAACACTCCATTACAAGTCGGACCAAGTATGTTTAAAATCACACTTGCCTCTGCAATGAAATATCCTGAAGTAAGCTAATTTAACTGATTGAAAGTGGGAGACAACTTGATAGAAAACGGGAGATTAGTTATATATTTTAATAAGCAGGCTTCATTACAAGTTAAGACACCAAGTAAAAAGTAAAACAGTGCCATCTTGTGGAACTCCTGTTACCCCACATCGAGTGGTGAACCAGATGCATCACCAAAATAAATACAATTTAGAAAGTCAGATTATTAAATCAATATTCACCAAGGACAATAAAGATAATTATTAACTGTGGTCACACTAGAGACACTTAATGCATCATATTTGATCGTAGCCTATGTTTTCTTTTGGATACTTATTGGATGTTTGAATTACACCGTGGCTTTTGGGGGATCCTTATTTTTTTAGGTTTTGAGGTGGGAAGGTGCTTCAGTAGACACATGCACACATATGAGCACTACGTGCTAGAGCTATACTACAAACACACTTCCATTGAATCAAATAACGTTTACGACAAATAAACTGTATAGCCTTAATATTCAAAAATACACAACAAAGTCAGAGTGTAATAGTCATGAAACAAGATAAGATAATCCTTTATTAGTCCCGCAGTGGGGGAATTCACAGGATCACAGCAGCAAAGTGGACAGTGCACACAAGATACAGAGTAAAAAAAACAAGAGCAACAAGTAATATAAATAAGTCAATAAGTAATAAACAGTAAGAGTATCAACTAAGTAAAAAAAAAGTCCAAAATCCACAGTAACTAAGTATAACTAAAGAAATAAAATACTAAAATATTATATATATATATATAGAGAGGGTATTTCTTTTATAAACAATGTTGTGGAAATGTTCATTAAAATGTCTTATTATTGTATGTTGGTAAACTGTCATACAAAAAGTATTGCAGGAAAAATATAATTTAAAAACTCGTAGTATGGTATGTCAGAAAATATATCATAATATAAGTCATAATATTTGATGTGGTAAAATATGTCATTACATTTCTCTAATTTTATGTCGTAAAATGTCTGTATAAGACAAATGCAACACGTATGGTTCCACTTAGAATGTTTATGTTTACAAATGTGAACAAATAATATGTTTGCCACCACCTTTAACAATGTGACACGTACATTATACATACATACATATATAAACATATTCATTACAGACATAGATACAGTTTTCTTTATGATCACGTATTAACTATAATAAATAATTGAGGGTTGATGAAGCTGAAGTTGCTCGAACAAAAGCACGATGTCTGTCATGTCATATTTGAAGTAAGAGCAACTGGTTTACTTCATCAGTTCAAGACCTGGCCAGCAGATGGCAGTGCAGGACTATTGCTGCTGAGCAGATCTGGAAATATTATTGAACATCTTTGGCCCAATACAATTTGACTGTCTGTAACACAATACTGGCTTTGTGTCGATATTTATTTTAAGAAAATAAGTTTGAAAGATGTGAAGTTACTTTAAAAGATAACATTTTCCCCAATTATATTTATGTTGATAAATCTTGTGTGGATATTTTGAACTGGACTCACTGAATTTTCAAGCAACTTCTCAGACCAACAATGTCAAACTGTTGTCTGAACAAGTCCACCGTGTTAAAAATTGTATGGGTTTCCACTAAAACACCTTCCTAACACTCTTATAATGTAAATCCTTGTGATAAAACTCTTTTTTTTCATTTTACCCACTTCCCAGGGAGTTTGAGGTCAGAGGTCATCTGCACAATAAGCCCCTGCATCTGGTAGACATTCAGAGTCCTCTTTAAAGACACCCCAGCAGACACAATTAACCATGAACACAACCTTTAGCTCCAGCAGAAGGGCATTGTCCCTGCTGTAATCTTATTGAAGACACAATACATCATTTTCTACTTGAATTATCATTCATGCAATTGTAGCTTTAGCTTCATAAAATCAATTATCTTCTAGTGCAATGGAACTCTGCTCTGGATCATTGATATGCTTTAACCTGGAGGTGCGTTATCTGAGGCCAGCCAATAATTTGCGTGCAAACTGACCCCTCCACACACACACACTTGGACGTCACAGTAATTGTTGTGTAAGGCTGCTGACGCATGGAGGGGGGTAAAGTCCGCTTTACTCTAATGTGGGAGGTTTGCCAGTGGCCAGTAGCTCAAGCTCCTCCCAACCTGGAATAGTCAATGTTAACCGGATTATTCTCTACACGTTTACTCTATAACTTAAAGATGCTTTGATGTGCTTACTTTCTATGGACTCTGGTGCAATGTCAAGACAAGGTTTTGTAAAAAATGATCTGCAAATGTCAAACTAAAGCAAAATCTATTTAAAAAAAATGACAAACAAGGTTATATGGTGTAATAAAGTTAAACTTTTATTGCAAACCAGACATGGTCACATAAATCTTAAATTTACAGTACATTTAACATGAATATTATATATATATATATATATATATATATATATATATATATATATATATATATATATATATATATATATATATATATATATATATATATATATATATATATATATATATATATATATTTAAGCATACCTTAAGTCAGTTTTTGTTCAATAATATACATTAAAACTAGTACACACAACTCAAATATACAAACAAACTTAAATACCACCAAACTGCATTACAGCAATATTAAAATGGAATGTTCACTTTCGATGTCGTCAGCCCGGCCGCCGCGAGGCGAATGGAAGACCACGTGAGGGGGACACAGTGGGCAAGCAGAACTACACAAACACTCCTGAACACATCACTCTCTTAGTCACCTAGCAGCCGTGCTCTCTCTCTCTCTCTCTCTCTTTATCACCACTATTGTTTGATGTGCAAATGAAGATATGAAACATTGTTTAAGTTCTCTACGTCTCACGTTATTGCTGCAACGGGTGTGTTGATTTGGTGCTACACACCGTTCCTCTCTGGTAAAGTCAGGTGTAAAGTGATGTGAAACGCGGTAACGTTAAGGTCGACGCAGACAAACCCAAAATGTGTGAGATCTGATGGAGAGAAAATAAATAAAAGGCACATTTGAGAGAATAAATAAAAGATCCCCCTTTGTAACATTCAGCTTCAAATAAGTCCCTTTTTCAACCACACAGAAAGTAAATGAGAAGAAACCAAAGCACCAAATGAATGTCATCTCCACTTACTCAAAAGGAAGCTCCCCCGTGGGTGGGTGGACAGAATCTCAAAAGACTGTCGACATAGATGAGGATGGAAATACATGTCAGGGCTGGTACAGTAGGGTGCAGCCTTCCTCCTTTGAGAGAAGGTGGAAGTTGGTGTGTGTGTGTGTGTGCTTGTCGGTTCAGGGTTGAGGGGGGGGGGGGGGCTTCTAAGCTGCCTGAGCTATGCGCAAAGGACCTCCACTATCAGGTAAGAGATGGGCGGCTGAAGGCTGCAGTTTGTGTTTGTTGTGGAAAATTGAAGGGAATTGTGCCGGTAATCAGGGTAAGATGGAGGATTACGACCTCAATGAGGCATCTAAAGAAAGCAGGCTTCCTCTTGCAGCACGTCGTCTTTTAAGAGTCGGAGACATTATGACAAGTACACATGTTTCAATTCTTTGCAGATGCGGAGTTGCTGCAGGGGTTGCTTCAGAAAAAAATGTATCACCCCAATTGTAAATGTAAGGTGGGGGTCAAGATGCAAGTGCGTGGACACACCACATTCTATGTCCTGTAAAGTCTGAATTGGTGTCCGCCGAGGGCCCCGTGTTTAAATCCTATAGGTAGGAATCCATAGATGGGGCGTAAGAGAAGCCCACAAAGGCCTCAGCAGCCTCTTTGATGCTGGCTGTAACGAGCGCGCTGTCTGGGGAACAGCCGATGGAGCTGGGCACCGGCTCGTCTGTGAACTCTGGATCAAAGTGCCGCAGGTCGTTAGGTCCCGTCTGGGAGGGAGGAAGGAGGGGAGGGGGAGGGGGACAAGTAGGGATTAGTCAGGCTGTAAAATACCTCGCCATATCTGGTAATGTGTGAATTCCCAGCGAGGATGTCCCATGCTCTTGATCTAGTTGTGTAAATGTAAATACTGAGGACTGAGACAATAGCAAGTCTGTGGTCCTTGGCTACTATACTGTAGAAAATCCCAAATCTGCCATAATCAACACCTATTGGGGTATTAAAAAGGAACGTACCACGTTGGGGTTGAAGGGAGGGGTGATCTTTTTGGCATTGAGGTCATCCCAGTTGATGGGGGAGAAGAACACGTGGTTCTTAATTTCAGTCTGTGAAGAGACACAAATGATGAATAATTAAATGATGTCCTTTAACGCACACAATGTGTAAACATACAACTAAATAACCAAGCACGTACAAAGTCGTCTGTGCAGCCCAGCCTCTTGGTTCGGTCCTTCTGAAGAAGGCCCTCGAGCAGGTGTCTGGCTGCGTTCGAAATGTTGGGTTTCAGCTGCAGCGGCTTGTTCAGGATGTTGTCGTACATCTCCGCTGTGTTGCGGCTGTAGAACGGAGGCTGGGGAATGGACAAGGAGAACGGATTAGCATCTCGGCCAACAAGAAGGGGCAAGGAATCCACACGACCAACACCGATTGCAACTTTACTATAAAATCATGTGAGGCGAGTGTCAATGTCACTCACCAGGCCATAGAGCATCTCATAGAGAACAGCTCCTAAACACCACCAGTCCACCGTCCTGTCGTACGGCTGCTTGTGTAGAACCTCAGGAGCCAAATACTGTCGACAGAAGACGACACGGAGAAGTGGTAAGCTACATTACTGACTATTACAGAGGGCTGTCGAATTCGGGAATCACCGGAAGATGTTGTCCTCACCTCTGGTGTACCGCAGAAGGTTGACGTGGTCCCATTGGGTTCAATGTTCTCCTTGCAGAGGCCGAAATCTGTGAGGATGATGTGACCCTGTGAGTCCAGCAGGATGTTCTCTGGCTTCAGGTCTCTGTAGACGATGTTGAGGGAGTGGAGGTAGCCCAGCGCGCTGGCGATCTCTGCCGCGTAGAACCTGGCTCTGGGCTCGAGGAAGCAGCGCTCTCTCTGTAGGTGGTAGAACAACTGGAAGACAAAGAAAAAAAGATGTGTTTTTAGTAACAAAACTTAAAATGTCGTGATTGTGTATATAGAGTATCTCTGATATGAGCAAAGAACAGATATTGGAAGAACATTGATAAAAAGACAGATACGGAGACAGAGAGGAAACCGGATGAGAGTAAAGAGGCAGGAAGGCTTAAAAAGTTTGACAAGGGAAGACAGATGAGACGAGGGCCAGAGGTGGAGTGAGAGAGCAGCATGGTAGAGGGGGGGGAAAGAGGGCAAGAAAAGAGAAAGGGGAGAAGGAAAGTAAATGTGTCCCATATTTAATCAGCACTGTCTTTGCTCGTCCAACAATCGCAGGAAATTAGCTGGATTAGACACACTGAGTCTGAATGGCGCTGCTAATTTTGGCCCAGAGTCTCTCCCGCTGTCCCAGCCCACCCCGAGATTTCCTGAGAGGCGTTTCCTTTCCAGACAGAAAGACAAGAGAGTGGCAACTTCTATTCTGCTTCACATGACAGGATATCCCCTCTTTCTGTCTGCGTTTCTGCCCTCTGATTCTGGCACTACATTATGCCTCTTAAAACGTCCCTTCTTTCCTCCAACTATAGCCATCATTAAAATGTCCTTCTACCCTATTCATTCATCATCTCTCCTCCGTAATCCTTATCTTTCACTGGCAGCAGTTCAGCCGGTAACTCACCTCTCCTCCGTTGATGTAGTCCAGGGTGAAGTAGAGTTTGTCCGTTGTTTGGAAAGAGTAGTGCAGGCCAACCAGGAACGGGTGCTTGACATTCTTTAGCAGCACATTCCTCTCTGACATTATGTGTTTTTCCTGAGGAATGCAAAGAGCACGGGGTTAGAGATGCTGACAAGGAGACCCCCCCCACCTTTTTGTCGCGTGTTTACTTTTGGCACGACTGCGTCCACATTTACCTCCTTCTTCTTGAGGATGGCCTTTTTCTGCAAGACTTTGACTGCGTAAAATTGGTCATCGGCACGGTGGCGGGCCAGCAGGACCTTGCCGAAGCTCCCCTTGCCGATCACCTTCAGGAAGTGGAAGTCACTGGGTTTGGCTGAAGGGTTGGAGGACGGACCGAGGTTGATCTGTTGGGATGGACTGGGCTGAGAGAGGGGGAGAAGATGAGGACGTTAGAGCCACATTATGAACCCCGAAATGTATGATAAACATGTAAACAGAGGATAATGCGTGTGTATCTCTGCATACGGGGAAATGTAAACAAAGGAGGAAGCACACAATTCACTGTTTCATGCAAATACACTTACAGGAGGAGAGGGGTTGGTGTTCATGAGCTCAGTATCCTGAGGAGGAGTCAAGTTCATAATAGACTGAACTTCGGGACTGAAAACAGAAAGAGTTCATTCTTAGTTCATTCAAGAAAGCATCAAAAGCAGCCACACTTTGTTGTCGTTTCTATGTGAATCAGCTGATCTGGGAGTCACACTGAGGCACAAAGCTTCTCCAGAGGACGAATAACTGGCATTTCTGGTTGCGTGTCACAATGTTTTGTCCTCCAGTGAATGCAGAACAATAACATGAGTCAGATGGTACTCACTGCTTGCAGGCGTAGGAGTTTGTGGCGAGCCTCTGAATGAAGTCGTTCAGACCCATCCTCCTCTGTTTCATAAAAGCTGCAACACAACAAAAAAAAGAAGAAAGAAAAAGAATGTTTAGATTTTTAAATAAAATGCAAAAAGTAGTCCATACATGTCGTGAAGAATCGCCTTTAAATAGTTGATTCCGTACCGGTGACTAATGCCACGATCCCTCTAGAGTTTGAGTAAGTCAGGACAGACGCTTCTGTTTCTGTTCTGACCGTCATGATGTGACGAGTTGAACGGCAGCTCTGAACTCATGAAATATAACGATCATGCCTTTGGCTTGTTGCTTTATAAGAGGCAGGGGAGGAGTTGCTCCACACACACACACCCCCTGGTGGGCGTGATCCTCTGCAAACATCTCTTTCAGCTAAATGGATCGTGAGAAGATGATCGATCCTATGCTCGGCCAATCAGAGGCCGTTGCGCTCCTTCATACGTCATAGCCTCACGATGTGCTTGTGGCACAAAAAAAAAAAACATAATAGGAAAAATAAATAAGTTCTTTCCCACAACGCACTGAAAGGCCATGGAAAGGCAACACCAGCAACTTTGCTTAACATCCCACGCAGTCTGAACTTGTCACCAAGACAGCAACATTTCAGTTTACACAAAGCTGAAAATAAATTCTATAGGCGAATGATATCCAGATGTGTCCAATAAGTGACATATGGGGACCCTCAATGTACCAGGAGTACAGAATAAACTATTATTCTCCAAGCTCCTGATACCCATGCTCCCCGTCCTTCTTGAGATTGCAACCTTGTCCTGTATAAATAATCACAAATAACCTTGTAACTTGGCATATCGGCTTCACCATTTGGCTGTGTTTCAGTTTAAACCGCCGGGAGTGACGCAGGTCCCCTTGGTAGAGACGAGAGGGGAGAGCCTGAGCCGAGGAGGGCCCGATGCCAAGAAAAAAAGACGCTGGTAGTGGAAAAGTACAGACGGAGAAACTTCTCAATGCATCCAACTGAAAAAAACACCGATCAGACCCACAATCTGTTTCGACCTGGCTCTCACAAGCAGTCAAAGCACTCTAATGTGATGATCAGAATGACATTTTGGAAGAATTGCCACTCGTTTCTCGTTTTGCGCGCTGGCACACAGACGAGCAGACGGGCTCAGTTACGTATAGTTATGTGGCACCTATTCAAGTCTTATCAACACGCCTGAGTGGAATGGAAGTATGCAAGAAGGTATAACAATTATTATTGATAACCGTGCGTAAGGATACATAGAAAAACAATCTAAATTTGCGCTGCACAATTTCTTAAAAAAAAACACACAATGCAAACAATCAACTTTGATCCACATTACAAACAAAATGCAACAATGACAATTACGTAAAAACACCAAAAACCTGTATACATTCACAGGTTCTCATTGTCTTAATTGCCTACAAAAAAAGCATGCACCGCTATACCATACACTTCAGTTTCCAGAGAACACAAACAAACCTTTCAGGTCTGAAGGGGTTCTAATTTCATTGCCTGCAGCGCCAAGGCTCAAGAACAAGTTGCAAAAGAAAGTTGCCAAGGTTCTGGCACTTTTAATTAACAGACTCTCCTATCAGGGAGGCCTTGCCATACATAACAGCACCATAAATCCAGATCAAGGGATTATGGGGTGAATGGAGCGCACCCCCAAGGCCCATGTCTTCCAGTGCTTCAATTCTTCCCAACCGCACACACTCCAGCCACAGAGAGCAGGTTCGGGAGCTTTACCCTTAAAGGAGAAGCCATAAACATCACAATAGGCTGGTAACAGCAGGAACACCATTAAATCCATATGGACCTAGTTCCCGACAGGAGTATGTGGCTCTCGTGAGAATATTACAGAGACTTGTTTCTCGATTGGGGAAACACATCGCGGTCGGTTTGAAATGAATACGCAGCCTACTTACACGTCAAAGCGGTCGTTCTGTCTTTCATAGGGGCGCTTTACTTCCCGAATCGCGACAAGGAGAGACGCTATAGCTTCCTCGGCAAACAGGTAATCGAACTACACCGCATTCCTCCTCTGGAGATTTTCATCCTGAAGATTTTTTTCTTCCCTCTTTTCAGGGCGGAGACGTCCCGCCTCTATTTCCTTCCAGTCTCCACTTTGGCGTTTCATAAAGGCTGAATGAGTTTCCCTCAGGGCGGGGGGGGGGGGGGGCGTGCTGCCTTCAACTGCTTTCGACTTCAACCATTGGAAATACAGACTTCACTTGTATTTCATACACAATTAACACATTTGTTAATTGATATATCGACAGCTGCAACAAAATAGATATTAACACAGGACACTGATGGATTTTTGAGCCAAATAAATGATAGGCTTCTGGAAATAGAATCAATCCGCATGATTACTCTCACTTTTATAGCACTGAACTATTTCACTAACCATGAGTCAGTTATTTTTCTCAGTCATCTGCATGTCACTTGAAACCTTTCAACAACAAATAAAGGCAAACACATGCCCTGAAGTTAAAGGTTGAAGGCAAACATTTGGTTTACTTCATTTTATTTTTTTTTGTTGGCAGTTTTTTTCCCACTACAGCCTGCTAGCTGAGGTCATGTACCTGCAGAGCTCCGAATTAAAAAGCAACCCCGGGTAATGGAAATTCACTGAGTTCACTTGAATTCAAAGTTTCGGAGTTGCCAACAAGTTGAAGCCATATTAATTAACTCTTGATGCACTGCTCTCCCGACTACTCCTGCAGGTGCATACACGCAGGAGCTTATCTCAGGATAATGTTGAATATGTATGTCTTATTGAGTGTGTGAGAGAGTAGAGAATGTGAGGACACCATGTTGCAAAGCACTGGAGGTGTATGCAGTAAGGAAAACGCAATGGGAACGTGGTCAGACAGAAAATAAACAAAGAAGAGAGGATGATGAGATGAATAGCTCTTAACCAGCGACAGGTCACAAATCTAATGCTTTTGTGCTACAGCAACACTGAGCAGAGTAGTTATCAGACTGTGACTGAGCCAAAGACAAGCAGCAGTTATGACTAAGAGTCAGGAATATGGCTGTGTGTGTGTGTGAGAGAGAGAGAGAGAGAGAGAGAGAGTATTATTTTGCTCCTGACCCCCGGACTCTTGCAGAAAATCATTGTGTTCATTGTGCATGTGTGACTCTGCAATTTTTAAATATAGCCTCAACTTTCTATTGCTGTCTCTGTTTCCCCCCTAACTCAGGTCAAATCTATTATTAATCTGTCCCCCATAGCCACCTGATGTGCACGCACACACACACACACACACACACACACACACACACACACACACACACACACACACACACACACACACACACAGAGAGCTGTAGGGCAAAACAAACCTGCACACGCACACTCTTTCTAGAACATCGGGTACATCCTAAATTCCCGCAAGGTGCCAAACACACCTCCCTCCCTCACTGCACCAAAGGGGAAGTTGGCGCTGTTTGTTAGAAAACGAGTATTTCTCCTTGAGACAGCACAGGTTGCCGTCCTTTGACATTCAGTCATTCATTTAATCTACAATATCTCACGACTGAACGCTATACAGTAGCAGTCCATGTGGGAAGACAAGCAAAAACCTCATACATCACATATTGCTTTCTCAAACAATGAGAAAGGCGATGCCCGTGAAAAGGTGCACACAGATGTACAGCAGCAAACTGGTTTTACACTCTGAACGATGAGCAGCTACTTCTGCATTTCCCCTCCAAGTAATAACAACTCAAACACGTGACAGGCGAAGATTAAAAGTGACCACGAAGACGACGTTACCTTCGCCAGGATGTGAGCACTGCTCTTGTGTCTGCCTCTGTGGTTATACCCCGGGATGAAATGAGAGAGAGGTGTTAGGTAAGATCAGGAAGGAAAGAGAGAGAGAGAGAGAGAGAGAGAGAGAGAGAGAGAGAGAGAGCAGTACAAGGTCCACTCAGTTGTTTCCTATGTGGCCCTCTATCCCTTTTGGATTGGCAGACCACTTGGGCCCTGAACAAGAGGAGGCTCAACACAATACTCAAGCTGTGTGTTTGTTGCCTTTCTGTGCCTGTATGTGAGACACTAGTCCGTTACGCAACCCACTAGTGGCACTGTCATCAATGCCAAAGCCGGAATTGACTAACTCACACACACACACACACACACACACACACACACACACACACACACACACACACACACACACACACACATACAAGGACAGGAAGAGGTTTAGCTGCAGTGCCAGTGGGGTTGAGGTGCAGGGTATTAGAGTCACATACAGTATACCCACACACAAAGAGTAACACATCTCCGTATACATGCTGTCTTCTGGCAGATGACATCCCAGCCCTTAAATCCTTTCATCTCTTCCGTCCACCAATCCCTCCGTCTAATAATGTCCACTCTCTGTGCCGGGGATGATGAGGCGTTGCATGTGAATGAGCCTCGGTGGTGAGAAACCAGATGACACCATTACATAAAGGCCTCGGCCATTCAGAGAGGACAGCGAGGCTTTTATTTTGCCACCGGGGTGCGTGTTGAGTGTTTGAAATGTGGTATTCTTGGGCTTCTGTCTGTTAGAGGTAACTCCTGGTGTGTGTGTGTGTGTGTGTGGCAACACTTTCTTTTTTTAGGTCGCAGAGTCTTGTAATAATTTGCTAGGAATGTGCTAGTTTGGATGCACACTATAGTTTATGCTAGCAATTAAATGAGTATTGTTTCAGAACTTTGTCTCTATTTTCTCAGAATTTCTGTTCTTTCCAGGAAATGTTGTCTAGTAAGTCAACAGGAAGCTATGAATATATATCACAAAAAGATTTACAGTGTGTTCTAATAATTCTGTTACTGTTTCTAGGAACTCTTAGGTTTTAAAAGCTAAAATTAAGAAAGTTGAAAACAATTATTTGGGGTATTGTATGCCTATTATGTAGCGACAGTAGAGAAATGGCAGTAAGTTATGGGGGGGGGGGGGGGGGGGAAGATGGGGAATGACATGCAATAAAGGTCCAGAATGACGTGAAGTGCAAAAACTTGCGTTCTTCACCCCTTTTGGCCATCTGGACGCCCCAATATGTGGGAGCATTTCTGCAAAGAGAGGCAAGGATTTGGCTGCTGGATTAAGGCTAGAATGAGGTTGTGATGGAGGCAACAAGGATTATGTCATTGGCAGCCCTTGAATACAGTACACACACAACCAAATCTGTCAAACTGCAAATCTTCAGGGTATAATGGAGAGAAACAACATGTTCAGATTCTCTAATCTGTCTCTGGTTTGGGAGCGCCTTTAAGGATTATTAACGACAGTTTGAGGACATTTGCGTGCGTAGGTGCGTGCGTTTGCCTTTACGAAGGGCAGGTTGACACAGGTGAGCGATGTGTCATGACTGGTGGAAGAAAAGAGTAAACAACAGCTTCAGAGAGGGAGCTGCTGTGTTGATATTATTTTTAAACCAATAAGAACAAAAGAGAACACACACATGCTCAGGCTATACAGTCACACGTCATATAAAATCAACATGTTGGCGTCTCAGGAAGAAGAGCACCATACAATAAGTCAGCATGTAAATGCTGATCAACTGCTCTTTAGCGAGATGATGAGCGTACTAACATGTTTTAATGAGGGTATCCTCAGCAGATGCTCTTACATGAGAACACACAGTTTGCTGTTTGTTCCTCTGTGAAATTGGACAGCCAGAGCTCTATTCCCTATAATTATTATTATCGTATGCCTGGCACTCCGCCGTTGCTCTCTGCTGCTCCTTCTGTCACACACATCACTGCATCACTGTAAATAACTCATATGCGACAAACTTTTTTTGTGCTCGTAAAAGCCACTAATTGCTGAGCTCGGAACAACCGGGTGTAGCAGCATTGCCGCCGAGGCCACAGAAACAGCTTGTCACCAGCTCGGCTAATTGCTTGGATGTCTTTCCATGTGCCGAAAAACGCCCATAATTAACAGGCAGGCGACTCCCAGTGAAAACATTTTAATCTGAACATGCGTGGTGATATGGTTGTTTGTTTTTCACATTTCTCTCTGAGAGATGTTCCAGCAGGCAGCAGGTACCTGCACATTTGCCACAAAGTTTTGTTATTGCAGTAGCACAGAGTGTACTTGTACTTAGAGTATCTCCATTTAATGCTCCTGTGAATTTAAAAAAAGAATAATATAACTTAATATAATGCAATATTATAGGTTAAAGTACCCAACAGTGTATAGATTAGAAAATGTGTGAGGCCTCGACCGTCTACTACAGTAAAATACTACTTACACATTAATGCCTTGGTAATTATAATCCAACGCTTCAGCATCGACGGCATTATCAACCGAAATGGTGTTATCAGCTGTAACCGCTGCATGAGAGCAGTGCAGACTGGCGGCGATTAGTTAGCCAGTGGGGAACACTCACATGCACTAAAATGCAATAAAAGCGCACGCGACCGGCCGGGCTGTGAAAACAAATCAAGGAGAAGCTCGGATAACAACAGACACAGAGGAAAAGCCACTTCATTCTCTGGTCGGAAAGACAATTTCCCACCGTATCTTTACATGACAAATAGTTGGTTGCTGCTGTATTAATGCGCTGGAAATTAAATTGATCATCTTTAAGTGAACTTTTCAATGCAGGACTGTTACTTGTAAAGGAGTATTTCAAAATGATAGTACTGCTACTTTTACTTAAGTTAAGAACTTCCTCCACTGCCCGTGACAAGGATGTGCATAATATCCAAGAGCAGAAATGAATGGTTCCTACATTAAATCGTAAAACAATGTTATAGCAATGCGTTAGAAATTAAATGTCAAATATTAGTTTTCATCTGCTAACTATTGCAGTTTAAAGACAGCACAGAATTAGATATTTTTTTGAGTCCAAAGTAAAGGAAAGTGTTGCTAAAAATGACATATGGTGAGCTCAAACACATGCACACATGTGTAGAGCTCATGCTAAATTCCCAACAAAGGTAAAGGTAGCAATAAAAAAAGGAATTTATAGGCTTTAAGCCGAAGCATGAGACGCACACATAGTGTGTACTTTGGTTTGCACAAATAAGGGGCATGATGGAAAATTAAAACCAGTCACTTACAGTCATGTTGGCTCTGAAACGATGCTGGACTTTAACCCAGGGACAGAAACAATATGTCTACTGCAGCGCATGACAGAAGCTGTGAACAGACGTGGGAAAGGTAACTGTGTGATGATGATCAGCGCTCAGTATTATGTCTGTAAGTACTGTTTTGCTCTTCAGGCCACTTTCCACAAAACAACACAATAGTAATCTTGGTTTATGAACAACAGTTATTACGGGAGCTCAGAGGTTGGATTAGAATGGTGAGGTGAGTTAAAGTTACACAGTTACATCATTTTTCTCTCACAGCCATCACGTTTGGATGGAAAGCAAACAACAAACACGAGAAAAACAGAGACTGAATAGGAGAGGATTATTTTTGGAATGATGAGGTACAATAAAGAGAAATGACCCGAGGACTGACAGAGAGAGATAACAGAGGAATGAGAGTCACGGTGTGAAAGATGGATAGAAGGAAGAAGGAAGTGGAAAAATACAAAAGTACAGGTTTAATTGGCGGGGACTCACTGTTTTCACCAGGGCAACAGTAGCTGTCTGCGTCTGACTCATTGTGGTAGTACAGGTCCATCGCCTGGGGGAGAAATATGGCATTACTTAGTAAAACAAAGTGAATATATAAATCACAAAAACATGCAAAGTATAGAGTATTAGATGCACCCACATAGCAAATTCAGATTCAGACCGTGGATTCAGTTGCAAAGCCATCAAATAATTATCGTCATCAAGTTTATAAGAAATGCATTTTCATTAGTAACTGACCTGACATGTTAGGCAACACGCTGCCTCTGTTGTGTGCGTCCCTGCAAATCCGGTTTTGGATATAATGCTGTTTGAATTCAGTTGAATGACAAAAGGTGTTCTATGCATTGTGGAACTGTACAGCCCTCAGGCTTTTTTTCAAGTTAGATAAGTAAAAAAAATAAGCTGGCCAAGCTACAAACTAGGTCAGTGGTTCCCAACTTGGGGGTTGAGATCCCAACAAGGAGGTCACAAGACAAAGCTTGATAGGATAGCATAGAGAAAAACATCTTTTTGACACACCGAATTATCTTTTCTTTTCTTTCACAACTGAACAAACAAATAAATGTAACCTGTGAAGAGGGGGCGCGCACACTAATGAGTTTAGAAACCACTGATCTAAGCTGCTTATAAGCTCTTGAAAAGAGTACAGTGACTCGAAGAAATGTCACATTTTTGAACAGCAGCACTCTTTGTCAACATTTCTGAAACCACTGGTTCTGACCCAGACTTGTTCGTGGCCCCAGTTTCAGTTGGTTCCACACGTGTTTTAACGAGGCTGGGTTTCCAGGGTGAGACTGCATTAAATCACTTGAGTCCTGTAATGAAAGCGGTGAGAAACCTCTGCTCTAACAAAATGCCGACACTGTGTTATTAGGCTTTAGTGAGACCAAACGCCAGGATGAAAAGAAGACGAACTGCTTCTTCATCTTGTAAGCTAAGCTCACTTTGCAGCAGATCTTCAAACTGTATATAGAGACATGAGAGAGTTTCAAATCTATCTATTTATCTCCCTTTATCTATCAAAGACAACATGTGGGCAGTGTTGAGATCTTCTACTTAAGTAAACCCATAAATGAATGGAATAACACTGAAAGTCCTGGATTCAAAAAGTAAAAGTGCGGATGACGTCATTGAAAACATTTTTTGGGGACTTTTCTCAAATCTTTGTTTTTATTGTGAAATAATGGATAATTTGGACCCCAAACCATTATCAAAATAAAACAATCTGGTATGTTCAGAGGGGACACATCTCTTCAGTGTAACTGACACCAACTCAGAGACAAAGGGCCCCGACTAGACATTGCATTCTTGTAAAATTCCACAAGCCATAAAGGTTAATCCTTAACAAGGCAACGTATTCTACAAATGTATCATATGTTGTCTTATATAAAATCTTAATCTGGAAAGTAACTAAGTAAGTGTATGCAGTTGCTTTCCACCAGTGCATGTGAAGTGGTGTTTATGTCTTTGTGTGTGACCGCTTTGAATATAACAGTCAATACATTGCTCTACAGACGTGGCAGGTCGAATGGCTCAGAAATGTACAAGTAAACACTCAAGAATGTGCACACAAGGTCTCAACAGCAAATACTGTCACACTTTACCTTTTCACATTAACTAACCGCGTGTTTGTCAGCTGTCTCAGGACATTCCCATGAAGCCACACCGTCGTGTCAGATATTACTTGTTCTTCATGTTGTAGTCACTAATGGACTTTGCTGTATACTTTGCTTTGCAAGTGTTGCTGTTAAATACAGTCTTAGCCTAGTTTGCTGTTCCACGTTGCAGCTCTGAAATCTCAGTGTTCTTCCATCGGTGTTTTCAGAGAGCCAGACAAGCTGAGGCATGTGTGTGCGTGTGTTTAAGAGTGTGAGAACACTTTGTTCATCCATTCAGAGGTGACACTTTATCTACCTGCATGCAGATGACATGGTCATTTCATCTCCATGTACGTAAGTCTCAATATAGCTGACAGCAGCTTTGCCTATCCACCTTTTCCTCTCCTTTTTGCTGTCATACACACACACACACACACACACACACACACACACACACACACACACACACACACACACACACACACACACACACACACACACACACACACACACACACACACACACATATTGCTTGCTGTTCATATCCCCTTATACTGTTAACATCTCTCTGTAGTCAACAATCACTTTTCCATTCATGCCCCTTTCTCCTTGAATTTGCATCTCGGGCTCTTTTCTTCGGGGTTGTTTATTGAGTCAGTATAGAGATCTGATGGTCATATCCATAGTGACGGTGAATCTAGGCTTTCCGTTCATTGATATTTAATTGCGGATTTATGTTTCAGAAGTCAGAACGTTTAGGGTTGTTAAAACAGAGGCAAAGAGAGAGAGAGGGAGGAATATACGTTTTTGTCCATGTGAGGGTCACGGAGAAGTAGAGGCTTGTATGACTTATCTGTGAGTCATAAGATAAAGCACATTCAACACAGAAGAAAATAAACATTTTACTTTCACCATCAAATAGATTATTAAGGTTCCTGTCTTTGGTTTGTATGCACCAAAACTCAAAGGAATAAGATGCGACTGGAAAGAGGAAGACACTCGGCTAATTCCAGTGTTCAAATTCTTGCTTTCCTGAAGTATTCCATATTGACAACAAACAGAACCATTATGCTTTCTACAGCACTTATTTTATATTTTAAGCCATTAAACTCTCATTTCTTATGTTGTATGAACTTTTCTCAGACTGGTTTTTAGCAGTCTTGTTTGGTTTGACCAAATGAAGATGTCACAGGGTTATTTAAAATAGTAGCCCAATTACAAGTACTGATACAAAGGTGGGTCTTGTTCGGTTGAATACCAATAAACAGTTTTGGTCAGTACCAAAAGTGGTACTAAAAGCACTAAACAAATCCACTGATGAACGTAATGAATGAGCGTTTGCTCCCTGTAATTTGATTAGCTGTTGGCTAACTTGCCTGCGTGCGTTGACGTGGCTGCCAGGTATCCTCCAGGGCGTAGCTGATGTAGGGCCCGCTGCAGACGGAGCACTCCAGCATGACAGGGCTGGCCATGAGGGGCGAAGCGTGGACCCCCCAGGACTGACAACCACCCAGGTGGACGTCTGACTCTGCCTCCTTGCCTGTAGCGTCGCCGTGATGGCGGGAAAGCATCTTCCACTTCCTGACCTGAAAGCGCAGACAAGTGAAGGTGTCGTTGCAATAGTTTAAAACCAAGTACTACATGTGGAATAAAAGCAACATTTAAGACCAGCTAACAAACGACCACAGCTTGAGTCAACACCTTCGTTTTATGAGTAAAATAACCGAGGGACACATTGGCATTGGAGGCAGTGAGTAAGTTCTCAGCTTTGGGAGTAATCTCCTCTTGTGTGACAGCTGCACTCAATCATTTAGCATGTGACAGGCAACACTGACTGAATACATGGGCAAAAGTAAAGAAAGATAGCCTTCAAGCACACATTTACAGTAGAGAGAAGGAGTTCCTGAGGAAACCAAATTGCATATACTGTGGACCAGTGACCCAGAATGGCTGTTATATAAGGCAAATGGTGTCCTTGGCACACAGAGTGGACAGGTTCAGGGACTGCAGCCATTTCAAATGAGTCTTATCAAGGCCTCTATCAGTGGCTGCTGCTCTCCTGGCCTCTGCATTACCACAACTTGGCATGGGGAAATATGTGTGAGAGAGATCGTGCGAGTGCCCGAGTATTAGAGTTCAAAACTTGCAACTCTGCAAAAAAAAAACTTTCCCTGTGTTTGAAAGGTTGCTCCCTTGACTACAATCATAGCTCAGTGCTGGAAGGACAAAATGGATCCAAACAATTGCAGAGTGTCAAACACAATATGATACCATTCCATCACAACACTGTGCGTCTCTGTGTGTGTGTGCTTGTGTGTGTGTGTGTTTTTAAGGACTACAGCTATCTGTATCTACTGTGAAATCAAAGTGATACAGTAACTTTTTGCCAAAATTGTATTCAATCAATACATATTGCTATTACCATTAAAGCGTTAAAGGAATAAGAATTTAATTTTGTTTGGAAAAAACGTTTAGTCGCTTTCTGATGGAGAGAAGCTACTGCCAGCGGTTGGTTATCTTAGCGTAGCTTAGCACAAAGGCTGGACATGTGGAAACAGCTAGCCTGGCTGTGTCCAACAAAACCTGCCAACAAGCAGCTATATAAAACTCAGTAATTAATTCAGATATTTCTTTCTTTCAAAAACATGTGTATGAATATGGTAAGTACATACATATTTACATATTTATTGCCAAATGCAAATTGTATACACAAACGAAGTCGAGGACAAAGCGGGTGTATCCATGTGTAGGTCACACAACACTTTTTCTCTTGGCAACATTTCATCACAGTTATGTATGTACAGACCCATAAACTGACTTTACTAGCCTGACCTGTACATGTGTATCATTCAAATGATTCTTTATTGTGTGGCCTCTTCCTGAACCTTCCAGAGAAAGTACCATGCGTTCCTTTTAATGGGTAAGAAAATATGTCCACAGGAAGTATAACACACACACACACACACACACGTATATGAATACCATCTCCAGACTCCCCTCTCTCTTAACTCCTCTCCCTCCCCTTTGACCTGGTGTTGTGCTGCGGCCCTTTAAGACAACAGTGGTCCTGCTATTAGTTAGGTTGCATAAGACACATGTCCTATAAGATGTGTCCTTTCGCCTCATAAACTCAGGATGTAATATAATCCAGGGAAATTCTCATAATACAGCCAGGATGTAGTCATCAGCCACAAAGATCCATAAATCAAGAAGTAACAACACCACACACCGTACCAGACTTCATCAGACCCCTTCCGTCTGCCTCCTCCTCACTAACCTCTTCAACTGCCCTTTGCCTGTGTTCCTTCCACATCATCTTGTGAAGATGTAAAACAACAACAGTGTCTCAGTCATTGACAGAGTTACGTAAAACCTTTACCTTAAGAGTTGCCCTTTGCTCTCGTACAGATAATCTAGCCATACAATACAGTACTGTGATAAAGCTGCAACTGAAAAACGCATTGTGAACATTCTCGCAAACACATCACTCGCACTGCTACTGCTCACGACAACACTGCTTAAAATGCAAATGCATATAATGATAAACACATGCATAATACATCAGAAAAGGTTCTGCATCAAGTCCCTTCCTAAAGGGGTAGACAAGACGTTTACGGAAAGAGAAACACAGCACTGACAGAGAGCTACAGTGGTCAGAAACATACAGTCCCTGGAAGACATTTAATAGATTATTTGCTAATCTGACAAAATATGTAATATGCTTTTTTTAACTGGTATTTAAAGCTGCTGTATTGCATTGTAAGGTGTTTCCTATGTTGTGTTATGACCCTCTTTCCTGGTAACCCCCTTGTTTTTTTGCATCGCCCCGCTTATCCCTCCCTGTCCTCTACCAGCTCTCCTCGGTGTGTTCCTCCACCTCGAACAAGCTGCGTGACGTCCCACATATGCATCAAAGAGTAATGAAATGAGGGGAAGGCGAGCGAGCATTGGTGGAAGAAAGGGACGAGGTGCGAGTGGAGATATGGAGACAAAGAACAATATGTTTGAAAGACAAAAAGATAAAAAGAGAGAACGAGAGTGTGAGATATTCCCATTCCCTGACAGAGATACGATTTGTTCATTAACACCAAGCTCACTGCTCTTTCTTTTTCTAGTTCCTTGATCGCAAACACAAACTTTTAAAGACAATAGTCTACCAAAAGAGAGCAGGACAGAGAGAACGGCAATGTTATTGTTGAACAGGGGAACAGACAAAGGAGTACGTTTGGGATTTCAAACTTAAGCTGCTTTGAGGCCATTTTCCTCCTTTGGGGTCATATTCTGACTCTTTTCATAAATCCTGAGGAGCGCTGAGGTCAACGCTGGCTTACTGACTAATAGTCCTGTTCATGGTCATCCAGTGTGCCTCAATCTCTGCAATGTTCCCGAAGAGCCTATTTACTCACCGCTTGGGCTTTTATGACATTTGTTTCGTTCTCCATTGTTCTGACATTAAGCCTTACTGAGTCTCACTGAGAGAGACAAACATGTTACATTACGTGAGCACAGTTTGACTGACGTGGCCAAAGGTGAAAACATTGGTACACTGACTTTAAAAATGTTGCAAATTAAATTCACATATTTCATTTTAGATGTTTGAGGGTAACTAGTGCTTTGATCTAAATGCTAATGTCACTGGGCTAACATGCTTACAAAGACAATGCTAACATGCTAATGTTTAGCAGTTATATACAGCTGGCATAGCATGCTAGCTGAGGCTGATGCGAATGTTGAACCTGATGTTTGTGTCTTAGGAAAAGTCACCTAAGTCATCCAACTTATAGTTGTGGAGACATTTCACTCAAAACGACACATAAGATGCTGGTGGTGCTAGATGAAAAGTCAGGGGATGACGGAAGTCAGTAGAGCATGAATGTCTGTTCAGAGTTCAGGCAATAGTTGCTGATATATTTCAGTTTGGATCAAAGACATTTTGATCCATGCAATTGGATATCAGTGCTAACCGTCCATTCAAAACACAGGTTCCAGCTCGCCAATACACTCGTTTTGCATCCTGACTCTGAATGTTAGATTATTTCTCCTTTTTGTTGCTGCATGACGTTGGATTTCGTTCGTGGATTCAGGATTTAGCACCACATAACCAGAATGAGGTCCTAAGGTTGACTTGAACTGGAAATGTAATAATAGGTTTGAGGCTTTAACACAACAACAAAATGCAGTATTTAACAAATACAATCGCTTGTTGTGCACTAGTAACGCCATGAGTAAGCACATTGTCCATGTGGAAGCAGATCAGGTCAACTCTAGGCTTAGTTGGTCGAGTGAGAGCCATAAGACCCCAAAACCTCAATGTACTAAGCAGTTTCAGAGCTGAGTGTGGAAATAGAAGAAACTAAATTGCACTGCATAGTCAGGGTGCTGCAGAGTCTCTGTGGCTCAGCAGTTTCTTGGCATTAGCTGTGGAACATCTAGATGGAAAACGGGATTAGCTGGGTTCTCAGGGTAGATTAGAACAACAATAATTCCCTAATTCCCCCACAATGAGACTGGGAGGGGAGGATACGAGTGGATCTCCCTGATACGGTGGGAGTTCAACGTAGAAACGGATACAGAATTTGTTACCTGTCTTTTGAGTCTTGTGAATATTCAAATGACTGATTGTTCACGAATATTTATCCTACATTATCGTCCATTCAGTCAGTTAATACGCCTATCCATCAGTCAATATCGGTTGTCCTCGCGATTAACCCCTTTCTTCAAGCACTCTTGCACTGAAACCCTGAAAGTCTTATCAATAATAAAGACCTGTCACTTCTTCACACCCACTCACTCTCACATTTCAGCGCACAACATGCAGTCATGCAGATATCTCTCTCTCTCTCAGTACACCGAATGCCTTGGTTATCTGTATCAAACCAGACACAGATTAAACAGGATGGCTCTGCTTTACTTTTCCTTTTTCGGCTCCTCCCCCTAGTTTATTATAGCTCGGGTAAAACACAACAAAGCTAATTCACACATCCCCCTGTGTCACGACAAATCCAGCAAACCGCAGCCAAGGTATGAAGTGCCTTCTGTGTTTATCTCCTTTTTTTGTGCTTTGGCAGAGGATGCTGCAGTAGCAACAGAAACAAATGCATTGTGCCATTTCGGGGTGTGTGTATATATATACATTCACTGTGAGCAAAGAAGAGAGATCATGCAAGAAAGTTTATTCCTGCAACCACATTCTTCCACTGCCAGAGCACTTGGCCTTGGAACAGATGAACAGCAGAGGATTAGTAGCTCCCCATTGCTACGTGTATGCTAAACAGGGCATAGCTTCAAACTGCTTTCCAGAGCCTGGGATAGTTTCCTCATTTAAATGCTGCTGAAATATGTTTACCGGTAACTCAGAGGAGAGAAAAAAGTCATAGCAGGAAGAGCAATGAATGATGGCAGGAAATGATCACGGTTTTAAAGGATATAGAGCATGATTCCAATAAGTTTAGAGGCGAGGTTTTCAACAGTCAACCAGCTGACTTTACCAGTATTACCAGGAGGACAAGAGGGAGCTGGAAGTGTGCCAGACTGCTACAAACTGGCTTAATACCAACGCTGAGCTGGCACTTCACCAGTTTCATTACTGAGCGCAGAGTGTAAACGACTCAGGGGGTTCTGACCTGTGCCGTGAATATGAATATGCGCTGAGGTCTTTAACGAGGAGAAAAGAAAGTTTTGAGTCAATTAGCTGAATTGTTTAAAAGAGTACAACAGAAGTTTGGAATGAGAAGCATTTCTCCCTGGTATTGGTACAATATGCATGACAAGCCAACCACTTGGAAGTAGAGTTTTGCTCCCAGTACTCTCTGTGTAACTCTTTGTATCAAATATAATTGGACCTTGTGGGTTGATCCTCTTATTTCCAATACAAGCTAAAAAAAAAACGCTTTTACAGTTATGTAATTCATGCGTAATGCATCTACGGCTGGAATTCAAGGGAACTTTTTCACAAGGTGAGCTGTTTGGCAGGTGAGCTGAGAACTGAATGTTGGTTTGGAAAGACACAGACAACAAAATGTTTTCACTGGGTGCACTTAGTTATCCGATCCAACAGCCCTGCAATGAATCACACTGTTTTGTTCAGACTGTGTCCGAGAGTCTATAATTATTTTTTAGACAGCTGCCTGTTTGTTTCATGATACTGTTTCTAATAATTACTTAAATATCTGCGAAAAAACACCAAATCATCCAAAAACCAAAATTCGCTGTTTTAATTTGAACAGTTGCTGATGGCTAGAGTCCAGAATTCGCATCCTTGCCTTGAACGGGTCAGCAGTGTCACGGTGCGACCTTCGAATATTAGTAAGCCACCTCACAGATAAGACTCTGTCAAGAGCCAAAGTCTGCAGCTCAAAGTCCAACAGAAACGTATTCTCACGAAAACCTCGGGCACCGTGAAAGTCAAGACAAGACAACGTTAGACAAAAGTTAGTATGTGGGATGAAGGTGTGGGCATTTCTGTTGCTAAAATCCCAAGAATGGTCATGTGATTATAGCACCTGAATTGCATTTGCACTTGTTACCGACTGACAGACTCACTTGACAGGCTCTTTGAATTAAATCAGTCCACCAACAATTGCCTTCCTCCCGGCCTCGTTCACTCTTTCAGACACAAAGCATTAGCATTCGTGGAACAGAGCTCAGCCTGCAGGGCCTTGTCACTGCTGAGGGAGATCCGTCACACGTCCCCCCCCTCTGTTTTGTCACTGTGGAGAATGAACCGGCACGGCCAACTTCCACATGAGAAACGCACTCTTTAAATGCCACTGATCATCTGAGCTGGGTGTTTTTT
The DNA here is from genome assembly GCA_028022725.1 of Lycodopsis pacificus. Lineage (NCBI taxonomy): Eukaryota > Metazoa > Chordata > Actinopteri > Perciformes > Zoarcidae > Lycodopsis > Lycodopsis pacificus. Next base: position 6,587,578 of record CM051705.1, on the reverse strand, counting down.
TTTTTGACTGTGAGGACAAGGTATATTGCTTTGATCAAGCTTTTAGTTCCAGCTGTCGAACAAAACGTTGACAAAATGAGCTTACCTCGCAGACAAATGGGGTTTCTAGAAATTCATGTTCAGTTTTTCACCGCTTTTGGCTGAGATCTAATCAATAGTTGCCAACACAGGCTGGATTGGGAGCAGAAAAAAATCACTGTTCTTCTTGGACACGCTTGGCTTCTCTCATCTCCCTGGATCTCTTCACCCCCAATCTTTTTTGTTCCCTTCCTGCCTTCCTTCTCCCCTTTCTTCCTTCCTCCTCTCTCCTTCCCTCTCTCTCTCTTTCTCTTGCAGGAATACGTTTTGGACAGTGAACACAAATGGACAGAGCGGGTCAGGCTTTCGTGGATAAACACTATCACATGCTCCATACCCAGAAATGTCCATAAGGAAATGAAAATGATGCCTTAAGCACCTTGGGTAATGGCTTGTATAATACATAATGTTCTGTTGGTCTCTTCTATCTAACTTGATGATACGTTTCAGTAGCAGTTTGATTACAACATGCAATCTAAAGTGTTTTCCGAAGTTCCAGTAAGATTCTAGAAATGTACTGAAACTGTGAGATAACAAGAGATAACATCACGGGACAACCTGCACTCAGCAAAAGTTCATGTTGTTTTCATTTTTAATTCAGTCTTCATCAAGAACAGTAGAGGTTTGATGCAAGAGATTAGTGGAAAGGCTGCGTTTGCATTAGCTCTGCGGGTGTGTGTGTGTGTGTGTGTGAGATGTTGCATACATGGGACAGTACAGGACGTCCTTATCAGGAGGATTGATAAGCTGTTGATTGCTGGTCATGCTCAGGCAGTGGGGCAGATGCTCTGACCTCGTCCTCCATCTACTAACACTGTCCTCTCAGCTCCTCTCATCTCTCTCTGTATCACTGCTGTGTCCAGTGGTTATGTCTCTCCCCTTAGCTCCACCAATCCCTCAACTGCGCTCATTTTTCACCCTTTGTCTATTTTCAATTCTAATTTCCTCCAAATTGCCAATCTTTCCTCCTACACAGTAAACCTCCCCTCCTGTTCTTTGTTATTGTACCTGCTGTTATCACCCCATGGAAAAAAACAATGCAGGCACCATAAATTGAGTACACTGATTTCATAATATAATAAGATCAGCGCCATAAAGTTGGTTTATATTTAGCCTTGGCTGTGATAGACTAAAGCAGCACAGAGGGGTGAAGGCTATGCAAAGCACTGGGTCAAGGCTAAGCTAAGCTACCTGCGTTCTAAAGGGTGCTAGCGCTTCGTAATTCGAAAAAAAAGACAAAGAAAACTGCTGTGATGGATTTTCAATGAGTAGGAGGTGGAGGTGGGCAATCTGTCATGGAAGCTGTTCCGGAGAGAGAAGGTAGATGTCCTGACATGAATTCAAATGCTGCAGAGTTCGTGATTTATTTAGATAGATAGATAGATAGATAGACAGATAGATAGATAGATAGATAGATAGATAGATAGATAGATAGATAGATAGATAGATAGATAGATAGATAGATAGATAGATAGATAGATAGATAGATAGATAGATAGACAGATAGATAGATAGATAGGTACTTTATTCATCCCCAGGGGGAAATTTGTATGTTACACCAGCAAGACACACCAAAAAGCAAAGTAACAGAGTAACCAAAATATAAAGTATTAAAAAAAAAAAAATGCTATTTATTTTGTTTGTTTTGCCTCTATGGCAGGGGTGTTAAACATACGGCCCGCGGGCCGGATCCGGCCCGCCACGTCATTTTATGTGGCTCGCGAATCCCACAGCAAAAAAAAAAAAAAAAAAAAAAAAAAAAATTTTAATTTTTCTTTTTTTTTTTTACAAAAATTAAAAGTTAGATGTGAAAATAAAAATATCCCCATGGTTGAAATTATGAGATGAGCCATTTGCGCCGCCGGTTTTGTGTTCATTCGCACTGGACGCGCCGGAGAGGGGGCGTGGCTTATCGCCCTGAAAGCCGTTCAACTGTCCGCCATTAACCATGGAAAAAACAACCTCTATTTCTGCTAAGTAAGTGTTGAGGAAGTCACAGATATCCCGGGAAACTAAACTAAATATGTTAGGAGTAGTTACATTTACACCGTCTTACATTTACAACCGGCCCTTTGAGGGCGACCGTGATGCTGATGTGGCCCCAGCGTGAAAATGAGTTTGACACCCCTGCTCTATGGGGTTAGTGAAAACTTTGGCCACGTACAGATGAACAAATTCAAAAGCTGCTGCTCACAATGAGAAAAGCTAATGATAAGCATTTACATTTAGAACAGCATAAAAAGTACAGAATGAAGAGCTTCGTATGAGACCATGACACATGTCCCTGTAGCTTTCCCTTCTGTCTCTGCACACTTTGTGAGTATAGGCCTAAGCTGAGACGGTCTGTCAACGCGTCTCATTCATCTCCTCCTCCACTAAAATGTGACGGCAGCCTCTCGGCGTCATCACCCCACTTTCTTAAGTCTGAGCCACTTGTTAGACAGCGACAGATACAGTTCACTTTGATGCGTTGACAGGTTTCCCATTGAAGCTTTGCTCATTTGCATCTGAGTCAGGACGTGGGTGGCCTCGTTAGAGCGCGGAGCGGTGCATTTGACATGCGACGGGAAGGTTTTCCCGTCACTGTTCCATTTGTTGAACGAGTGTCCTGCTCTGCGGAGTGTTCGGCAAGCCAACTTGAGGGCCTGAGCTGTGAAGTGTTTGGGCAGAGTGTGCCGAGATATGGTACAGTAATGAAAGAGCGCAGAACGTGACGTCTGTGTGCTTTTTTGTAGTATTTGGCAATGGCACACAAAGTCAAATACAGGAAGGGTGCATTTCAGTCCATATTGAGGTTGTGCATCTAACTGCTGTATGTTGTAAGTTTCCAGTTTAAATGTGGTTAATCATTGATTGAGTCTCGGCTCACAAAGCCACAGTAGCTGCTGTAGGTCAGTCCCGTTTAACACCACATTGACTTCACACATATTATGCAGTGTAAGCTATGACTCACCACAGAAACCCCTCCTCTTTGACAACCCCCACCCCCAGCCTGCTCACCGCAACACCCATTAATTCTACACGCACATACACACAGACACTCACACCGGTTATCTCCAGGGAGACATTAGTGACAGATCTATTGGTTGTGAGGGCAAGAGGTGGAATTGATGGAGAGATAGAGTGAGATAGAACTGCCTGGAAGAAATCCAGAGCAAAATGAAACAAAATGGAAAAAAAACCCAAGGGTAGGGGCTGAAGGAAAGAGAGCAGACTGATGGAAACCAACACAGTCCTGTTAGAAATCCTTACATGAGTCAACGTTGTTTCTCGGTGCACACACTCGCATGCAAACACACACAGTGCACAGTGTGGCTTTGTCTTGCTGGGACAGTGATGACTCGTTCTCTGCTGTCGCCCATGGGACTGGAGAAACACACACACACACACACACACACACACACAAAAGCAGGGAACCATCTGATGGGTATGCTGATTGGTAAGAGGGGGATGGCTATTACGATTGCAGTTGCAAGGACAACCTGGACACCTGCAGCAGCATCAGAGTGAACGCGCTGGTGTGTGTTTGGGCGAGGCCATTGTTGACAGCATTCACTGCAGTTCATTTTTCATTTAATTTTGATACAATATTCATTCTCCTTACTGTTTATGTCACATAATAACACTCACAGTAGAGCTTAAAGGGAGAATGAAGACACACAAATCAATGTCTAGGGTCCTGTTAATACCTAATTTGCTTCTTTGACTTATTGTAATGAGCACTAATAGGCAAACATAGGGAGCTCTGTAAAATGAGTGTTGTTACAGAGTGTGTCAGTGGATAGACCTGCACCTGCAGGCCAGAGGAGGACGTTTGTGGTGAGAGAATGGCAGGATGATGGACTTTCCTCTTTGTATGGCACACATGATGAAATTAGATTACATTGTCCTTATTAACTCTTCATTTACCCCTTAGATTTGCTATCGTGTTCCTTTAAATGTAGAAAAAGTGTATTCCCACGTAAAAACAGTGTCAAATGAAGTATATCGGCCATTTACTTGTTCCAACACTGACGACAGTAATGAGAGCTGAAGTGAACCTCTGCAGAATAAAATGGTTCAGAGAATCTGGCTAAACTATTTGGCTTGTTTAACCTATTTTAATGTCTGACTGTGTGTACATGTATGTGTGTCTGTGTGTGTGTGTGTGTGTCTGTGTGTGTGTGTGTGTGTGTGGTGATTACTGCAGGTGATTGTATTTCACAAGGTACAGTGACTCAATGACTGCTGACACAAATGCATTCATTGGCACTCTCACTCTCTCTCTCTCTCTCACACTCTCTCTCTCTCTCTCTCTCTCTCTCTATATATATATATATATTTGTTTTTCCTTTTACCTTGCAGCCCTTGCTCTTGTCATGGCCGCTGGTTTGCCCACTGGCAGGGCACGGCGAGCTCGTCTCCTGGTGGTAGTACAGTCCGCCCTGCAGGCCGCCGTAGTGGCAGCAGCCGTAAGGCGAGGGGAAGTGTGTGTACCACAGGTCATCGGCCAGTGGACACTTTGGACAGGAGTAAAGGAGGCCGTTCCCTTGGGCCTTCTCAACGCTGACCTTCGGGTTTCGCATCCATCTTCGTACCTACGCAGGAAATAAGCGCAGAGGGAAAAAGGTAAGTTTGATCTCACTTTACCTTGTTACACACACTGTAAGTCCTGCCAGCTGCAATCAGAGGAGTTTCTCATCATCACTGATTACATGTCATTTCAAGACACACGCACACACACCGAATAAACCTTCAAAGAGGCACAGATTGCTTCTATTCTCTGCCACACGTTGAACACATGAATTAGGGGAACACACACAGAGTGACATGCACACACACATGCCAGTCGCATGTAGATGGTACAAAGCACAGGGCTGTCAGAACCCTCAAATATGACTCAGCGTAACGTCTATTCAAGTTTCCTCAACATCTTTGCCTTTGACTTTACTTGTTTTAATGTCGGCAATACTTCAGAAAGCTCTCTCTGCGGAAGGGGACTTCAATCCATATGTGGCTATTACGATGAATTATTACAAATTAAAGCCCTTCTCCATCCTTGTCACGAACAGATGTTCGAAACAACGAGCGAGAGATTGTGTTTAATTCACATGCGCAAGTTGGTGCATGCAAGCACATTGCACACACATCTCTCTGTCACTAACTGTAAAATCCGGTGTGCGCGTGTATGTGTGTGTGTGCGTGTGTGTGTGTGTGTGTGTGTGTGTGTGTGTGTGGGTGGGTTTTGGAAGGGAACAGGGAAAAGGTGGTGACAGTGGAGAGGAAACCGAAAAAGTGGATCATGGAAGACAGAAGGATAGCGACAGGGAAAGAAAAGCATCATTTTCAGGAGAAGATTGATGAAATGTCATCCTGCAGCGTGAATCGAACATTTAGCAAACACACACACACAGCGGGGGCAGTGGCCTGTGTGACTGTGCAGCACAGAGTGCAGACAGCTGTAGCACACACACACACATACACACATATATACACACACACAGGGATCGAATGCCTGAGTGGAAGGGTAGCCAGACAGCACGTCAAGGCATGTCGGGTCTGAAGGAAAAAAAAGACTTGGAAAAACACTCCAGCAGGTCACCACAAAAACAAACCAGCCCCTGTAGCAGACATATCTGATGACACACACCTACAGTAAAGTAAGAAAGCTACCACACAAGTTTCTTCACACAGAACATGAACGTTGGATTGACATTACATCCAATGAGAGGATTCTTTCCTTTGATATCGCATGGAAAACAGAGTGAGAAATGCTTTGGCGTTACCCTGTGGATCAGACACTGTCATACCTCTTGTTTAACATGTCACTCTGACCATGATACTGATGAGTTCATCCAGAGCTTAACACGTATTCACCTCAGGCACAAAAACACAGTGCTCACAGCAGTAGGAATGTGTTTTTTTCTGTTTGTAACCAACCTTAAAATTCAGAGCTATGAATTGCATCGTCTTTTTTATGGGTTTCCACCGTCATTTAAACTCTTACAGGGGAAGTAATACGTGTAACACGTCATAGATCAAGAGCTGATGGATGTCACTTCGGGGAAATGTTGCGTTTCCAAATTTCCAATATTGCCCAAATGGCAGGTCTATTTCACAGACAAAACAACACACACACACACAGAGCGATTGATTTCATATTTCCTCCATCATTTCCCTTACTCATTTGTATGATACAGGGCTCTGTCTGCTGTTCCCATTATGTAATCAGGCTTATTTAGAGAGGGACAATTAAACCCTCAGCAGCAGCAGGCATTAATTCTGATTTGGGGCTATGTGCTGATGCATATCTGGAAGATTCTGTCTTTCTTTATATGGTGGAGCACCGACGTTTTATACAGAAATATACACAAGAAAGGCAAGAAAAGCGAAAGATGCATCATATCTGCATAGATTGATAGAGCCTCGGGATTTTAATACCTGATTCATATTTCACTTCTCTTTTTTTTAATCCCATGGGAGACTTATCGGAGCCGAATGTGCCTGTGGGAGTGCATGTCTGTTTGTGCGTGGGTGTTAACACAACACAATCTGTTCATATCAACAGGCCGAGTCATCAGGGATCTACACCATACTGTACGCCATCTGAGACCAAAACACACTTCGGAAAGCCCTACTGCAAGAAAGAGCCCATGTCGATGACACAACCAGACTAGAAAAGTATCTGGATTTTCCCAGCAACCTAAAACAAAGGAGTATTTATCAAGTACACGTGAAGGTTGAGTGTTTCGAGTTGTTATCCTGAAGTATATTCACTCCCTGAGGCTGAAAATGTGGTAACTCGAACATAACAACCTGTGCAAGAAACACTTACTCTGTCATCTGATCTATAATATGTTTAGGAAATGCCATATTCCCAAAGCAACACTGTAATCATTTAATCAATGCATCAATCCGCCTCTCCTCCACAAGCTGGAAGTAATGTCTGTCATTTCCTTCCCATCTTGCCCCGAAGATATATTGCTCAATGTTTTCTGTTGATCTCATGTAAATCTGCGGCAAATTATTCAGATCTGAGGGAGCAGAAGCTGTACTGTTTGTCAAGCTCGGCATGTTTTGAGCGAGTGCAACAAACACGAAGTGGGGTTTTGACAGATAACAGCATGAAGCTCACAAGTCCAGCAAACCCCCGATCATGTCAACCAGTTTGGCAGAAATTCACAGTTTTAGCAAATCGGAAAAACCTGACTTTGTTTGCACTTTTGCTCGGACAATTTCTGATGATTACTGATGACCAGATGACTAATCAATTATCAAACTAGTTGCTGATTCATTTTCTGTTCATGCATTCTTTCTTTCTTTTTTTTTCTTAGCTCTACATCTGTTATTTTTCTTACGCATGCCATGCATATACTTCAAACACAAGACAATCTTCTACTTTCTAGTACGGCATACTGCGTAAAGGGTTAACAATTTGTAATCAACGGTTTTATTAATGTTAATCAACAATGTGTTGATGCCTGCAGGGCAGTAATATGAACAACGTAAGATTCCTGATTGTGAAAAATCTTTAAAAATGTCTCGTTTAAAGGTAACCAACCCATGACCGTTTATTAATGACTTACTAACATTTATAACTGCAGATTTGGTGGATTGTTAAATAAGTCATTTACATGGGTTAGTTAGTCAGTTACAAACGATAATTAATCATATCCACTTTAATAGTCTAAGTTATCAGTTGGGTTGTAAATCTTCAACTAAATGTCCAAGAATGATATGAAAGTGTAATGCTGATGCTAATAAGTAAACATAACTGCAATTTGACTTAAGTTGGATGGGGGGGGGGTCAGTAAAACCTTTATGAAGTGTGCCTGAACAGAAAGCTGTACCAAATGTTGACGTCAGCGCACACACTCAACACAAACACGCACACCAAGAAAACCAATTAATTAAAGCAAACCATTAACATTGCACAGGAAATGAGCCTTGTGACAGCACTGCAGCATAACGCAGGATATGCTGAGTAGATCTTTAACTGTAGGACCCCGCCACCTCGGTGATGTCATGATTTTAACACAACAGACACTTGTGGGTTCTGTAATGCAACAGTGTTGTGGAGCATGCACACACACGCACACACACGCACACACACACACATGCATAGAGAGACACACACACACACACAGTAAACACAAGTGCGCAGGGAGACGAATCTTGTGCCTGATTAGCAAGGCTTAGCTTTTACAATGACATCATCTTTGGCATACACACACACACACAAGGAGAGCGAGGGAACACTCCGGCTGTGACAGCTCCTCCTACTGCCAACCTACTTTCCACTCTGGTGGTGTAGGTGCATGTGTAGGCAGACACACTCGCAGATGCATCAATCCCAAAATGTGTGTGTGTGTCACCCAAAACTGACCTTTCTCTTGACAAACTGGAAAGCAGAGCACTTCTTAAAGGAAAAGGCAGTCTTCTCCCCAGCTCCTCCACCTCCCCCGCCTCCTCCTCCTCCCCCGTTCACCAGCTTCATGGCCGACACCGGCACTCCGTTTGCCTCCGTAGATCCCAGCGTGACGGAGAGACTGACCGGGATTCAAACAGAAGGAGGAAGAGTTGATTAAGGCAGGAGAAAGAGTGCGAGCGCGGCACATAAAATGATAGGGATGCTCCTTTGCTGAGAGAGGAAGAGAGAGAGGTGGCAAAAAGAGAGGCTGCGAGAAAGCGAGTGAGAGGAGGTGGAGGTGGAGAAAACAGATGGACTACGAAAATAAGAGGGACAGAGGCAGGACGCTGCAATAAAAATGACATCGCTGAAACAACTAGGGGTCAGGATGGAGAAAAGGACAGGGAGGATGTGAGAGAGAATGCATACAGAAAGATGGAGAGACGAAGAAGGCGGAGGAAGGTACCAGCTCCTGTTGCTGTGAGGAGGAAACAGCTCTGTTTACAGCCATGGAGTCAGAAAGCATCTCAGTAAGCTGTCTGATGTGTGTGTGTGTGTGTGAAGTTTACCAATACGTGTGTAAGTGTATTCACATGCAGAGCATCTTTACATATCCCTCCAAAGTGTGCCTGTATGCATAATAAGAATGCATGCACACATGCCTTCGTCATTCCATACCTTTATACTGGTGTGTTGGCTGGTTCCGCTGCACCTTTAACAGCCTCTTGTTGTCCAAGGATCCCGGATCAGATGCACCAACTCCTCGCTCCTCAGGTGTCTCTCCCCTGTTGTTACCGAACTATGCTGCCATGCCCAAAAGAGGGTTGGGAGAAGAGGAGGGGGAGTCTGCGAGGATGTCCGTATCAGTAAGAGTGTCTCAGCAATGTGTGTGTGTGTGTGTGTGTGTGTGTGTGTGTGTGTGTGTGTGTGTGTGTGTGTCCTCAGTGGTGCTGTTTGGAGTGCACTGTGAGTGAATGCATTGATGCCGTGGCGTCAGCCTGTAAACAAACACCCAGGAAGTGTTTGTATGAGAGTAGTGTGTGTGTGTGTGTGATGTGTCCAGCTGCAGTCCTCTGGCTCACACCAGCGCCACTTTATCAATGAAAGGCTCTGCAGTGAGCAAATGCCGCCACTCTCTCCCTCTCTCCGTCTCTCCATCTCTCATCACCACACTGCCCTCCCCCATTTCCTCCGCTCGCTCAATTTTCTGCTGCAGTCGATGGTGGCACCTCCCTCTCTCTCCCTCTCCCTCCTCCTTCAATCGAACCTACCTCACACTTCATCCTCTCGTGATTTATTTCTCTTTTCTTGTCTGACTGACGAGGGCAGGGACACCCAAAAGATGTCTCCACCACAGCAAGTGTGTGAGGGTTTAATGTAGTGTGCTATCTTTCCAGCTTTGATCCAGATGGCTTTCATACACACAAGCAATCACACACACACTCACACACTCACACACACACACACACACACACCTAATCATATCTGTGTGTATGCCCTTGCCTTTGTACCTATAACACAGGGGTAGTTTAATTTCCTGATGAGACCCAAGAACGATAAAGCTGAATCATGTTCCTTTTATGAGTCCATAAACTTAATGTGCACAGCAAACCTGGCAACAAAAATAAAATCTTTAAAATACTAACAAAATGTTTCTACTTGTGAGTTGACTGTGTTGCATTAAAAAATAAATAATAATAAATTAAATATTAAGCCAAAAGAAAGAACAGTTATATTTTTTTTACAATATAGATTTTTTTTATCATTGAAATAATTGCTGCATGTTTTGCAGCTTTTCCTTGTCTTGTGTCCGTCTGCCTTCTTCACTTAACTGATGTTTGCTGACTTCACACATGCAGGTCGATATCATTCACTGTTCCTACTTATACCCACGAAAGTAATGTCATTGAATTTGTATAGAACTCACAGGACGTGCGGGGCTCTCTTTCAGGAAGTCAGGTGGCGTAGTCCAAACAGTGACAAAGTCCACATAGACAGGTGTTTGGAGAGGGTAGATGGATGTATGGATCAAACAAGCACAGGACTTTTACCCAGGAGACTGATGTTCATGTCCCGTGCAAAACCAAGTTGGGACTTATATCACCTTAGCTGTGTTACGTTGTATACTTGACTAACACTATATTAGTAAATCAGGCAACAAATGTACATATTTTAATCCACTGTGATCTTTTCCTGAACCTAACCAGGTAGTTTTGGTGCCAACACAGGTTCTGCACTGCGGGAGCCTGTGCAGGTCCAATGATCGCTGGACAGTCGTAGGACAACGCACGAAAAAATGAAACATAACTTTTTGTACACGCTCATACAAACCGGTGTGTGAGGATAAATTGACTCATGATGAGGAAATTAGATTTGACTTGACCTTTGCCGACTGTAGCTCACAAACTCAAATGGCCTGAGGCATTTCTAGCGGCTAATGTCAGAGTGTGACTTGAATTATAATTGGGGCTGGATCCAAGGCAATGTTTGTGTGGCCTTTTGTTTGTTTGTGTTTTTTTGTTTTTACCAGAAGCAACTGCTCTTATATGATCAGTTCTTGTTTGGTATGAGTCAGTGAAAACAGTTGTTACCATGGTTGGTTGGAGTGAAAATAAAAACTTTTGGTCTTAGAATCTGGTGACTTTTAGTTGTTTCTGTCTTTAAATTGGTCACTTTGAGTCAGTTCAAAACCATCAGCATTTTTAAAGGAATTATTTGACATTAAGGGAAATTAGCTTGTTTGCTTTCTGCCAAATCGAGAAGATTAATACCAGTTTCACATCGATACGCTATAAAGGAAGCCATGCAGGTAACTGTCTTGACTTGATGCATAAACAAATATAAAAGCGAGAAACAACTTGGCCCTGTCAAAAGGTAGAAATATAAAGATTCTCCCTGATTAAGATGTTGTATTATTATGATTGTAAAAACAAGAGTTACGAATCAGAAGTTGAATGTAATTACACACCATTGCTCAATCCAAATAGACTCAGCAGTTTTGCTGCCACAGCTTTACTTGGTCCGGTATTTTATGGTGGCTAATGTTAGCAAATTGCAGGCAATATGGCTGTTCTATCTATCAGACAATACTGACTTCATGATTCCTTCCTAATCCTTTAAAATGAATCCAAGAAGGTTTGAAACGCCGGATTAAGTCCTGCTGCCTTTCAGTCAAGGTTTATCATGCTTCCTCTTCATGATCTATTCATGTAGACGTGGCCTATATTTGTATATTTGTGTGTATGAAAGATTTGTTTCAGTGACAGTTAACTGACTGTGCAACATTTGTACTCGCAGTTTTGCAGAAAATGCTGTAAATGCACAATTTGATTTGCAGAAAATATATTGAAATAAATAACTTTATTACAATAATGCTGTTAGTGTATTGATCCAGACTGAACCAATTATAAAGAAAGGTTAAGAACCTGATAATTCAATGGGACAAAAATAAATCACCACCTCATCTCGCCGTGTTTCTTAATAACACTCGGCGGCACATGCGGAAATTAAACTCTCATTATGGAGCAAGCGAGCCAGTTTGCCCCGGCTTCATATTGAGACGGATGTGTCTTTCCTTGCGGGGGGGAGTAAACAGTGACTGTGCAGTATTCACTGTAATCAGCATCAGTCATATAGTCATGAATCAACTGTGACTCATCGGTAATGACACAGAACAATGATTGGTGGAATCAGCTTTGCACCCGGCTGGATGAAAAGCGAGGGTGGCCTGCAATTTACCAACAGAGGCAAAACAATGTATTTTCTTCTGCAGAAAGCTTTTCGGGACTTGTTTTTTGGCATCTGTTAAAATCTAATTTGCCTGTAAAACTTTATATACCGCACATTATTAGTCCTTAGAGTTGTTTGTAACTTGAGCCCTCAAATGGTTTTAATTGAAAGGGCTACACAAAAACAGCACACAAAGATATAAAAGATAGTTTGAGCTATTAAGTTCAGTTTTAATACTTGCCTCACTACATATAGTCAATGAAATAAAGAAGAAAAAGGCATTTTTTTGGCTCTGAACATTTGAGCAGGGTTGCTTTGGTGAATCCAGTCAGAAAAGTAAAAGAAGACAAAAACCTAGCCTGCCAAAACATCTCCTCATAGATCTGTAGGGTGCTATTATATAGTCTGACAGCAACAACACTCTTACATAACTGCAACACTCACTCAGATACATAGCTCGATAGCAACATCAATTATTCTGTGATCTCCCAAAAGACCCAAAGATTCTCTGCTGCTGTTGTGAATTCAAATGCAGCGGATAAATAATTAATAACAAGCTTTCTTAAATGGTTCAGAGAATTGCCAAAATGATCGCAAAGTCAATAAATTATGGATTTTCCTAAAAGTGAGCGAGATGCAGTACAGTTTCATATACATGCCCCCCCCCCCACCCCCCCTCCTCCTCAAAAGCAGCCTCAACCCCGTGACGGCCACGTGATCAGTGGCGTTTGATGTGTTTACAGGCATTTTCACGCTTATTATTCACCCAGAATAATCAGACACTTTATTTTCCGACCGAGAACTTTTAATAGAAAGCCAAGTGAGGCCGTTTTAAGTCCTTGTGATGGTCAGAGGTGGTGTACACTTTCTATCTCGGTCTGCTAATGAGCTCCACTGGGCATGTTTTGATCATATACCGAAGACCTGGTAAAATAAAACTCTGCTAATCCTCCTCCGCCCTTTTAACGAGAGAAAAAAACACCCTGACTCAACTCGCCTCACTGATGAACCCATCCGAGGGACGGCACAGACTGGGCAAACAAAACTCAATGAGAAGATATTTTTCCATTACCGGTACATTATTTTGGCCGCTATTTTTAAATGTTTAAAACTCAAACAACTACAGTGCTTGTGAATGAAAATGTGTCTCATTTCACATTATACATTCTGCAAAATCAGTTTCCAGCTCAAATAAGAATCATAAAGGGCAGCAAAAGATCATCAATGCAAATCGATTATGCCTCTGTTTAAAGAGATCTCCACCTCTGCAGCTAGATTAACGATATTCACATTTACAGCAAGTTACATTTGCAAGAGAAGAGTAAATCAACATTGCAGAAGAGAAGATGATAGAGGGATGCATCTTTGGCAGCATATCCTCCTCTCTCTCTCTATTTTACTTTGTCCTCTGACTTGTTACCACAGCATCAAACACGATCAATTTCCACTGCCCTCATTAGCTCTGCTTGTCCACTCAGACACTCAGAGACACACAGGGTAATGGGTAATGGGCTGCCGTCTTGCCACAGGTTGAGTTGTTTTTCTGGGCATTGACAGGCCATTGACACCCAGAAGGTGAGCTCGTCGCTCGGAACAATGCCCCGAAACTCAATCCACCACGTGTACCTGACTGCATGCATCTCTGTGTTGTGCAAGTTGTTTTCTGAGACACATTCACATCAACTGTCTTTAGAAAAGCTGCTCTCAGACTCAGACTCACGTTCATGAATTAAACATATTTCTGCTCTGCTTTTTTTTCCAGCTGCAGCAAAGAGCATCGACTAGAAGTGCTTCTCTCATACACCACTGCATGTTCTCTTCCACGCTGAAAATAGTAACCCTGCCTTGCACATGTGTTGTCGCTAAGCTCTCGAGTCCTTCAAATCTGATTCACAGGGTGAAAGATCTGCATCTATAGGTGTGTGTGTGTGTGTGTGTTTGCATTGCTCTGGCGCCTGGTAGTGTGTGAGATTGTTAGCACATATGCAAAGTTACAACATTTGTTTAGTGTGAATAATCTCAGGAAGCAAAGGTGTTGGGATGACGGAGGATCATGAAGCAAGAAGAGAAGTTGGTGTGTGTGCGTGTGTGTGTGTGTGTGCGTGTGCTATGATATAACAATAACTGAGATTTAGTGAAGGACTGCCACCTGCAAACAAATACAGACTGTTGACAGGTGCAGTAAACCACATTAATTCACTGACTGGCAAGTTTGACTAATGAATTGAGTGATGAACACCATTTTGCGAGTGTGGGGGTGTTTGTGTGTCTGTATATGTATGTCATGCTTTTTTTATTAGGTGTACTCTACCTTAGGGCCTCAAGTCAAGCTTACTGAATTCATCATGGCCTAATTGGCAGCATATATGTAGCCACTTGCCTACTGTTGGTTCCTGTGTGTGTGTGTGTGTGTGTGTGAGAGAGAGAGAGAGAGAGAGAGAGAGAGAGAGAGAGAGAGAGAGACAGAGAGATACATAAGAGTTAGTAGTATTGGTGTTTGCAAATAGAGGGATGGGTGGTAGGATTGGAGTGGGGTGCATAGACATGCTCATACGTGCCACTCGGTGCCTTTGTGTGAGGTTGTGTGTTTTTGTTTGCCAGGGTGCAGTACCGTGTTGGCGTGTGTGTGCGTGTTGGTGTGCGTGGGTGGGAGTGCAGCCATGAAACAAGTCCCAGTGGGACTGGCAACACTGCAGTGCTGAGCTAAGGAGACAGAGGGAAAGAGCTGGAGAGGAGACAACCAATTACGAAGGCTCACTGGCCGACTCTGATAAGTGTGCTCAGTCAGCTAAAACAGGAGCAGCGACTGCAACACGCAGCGGGTGAGACTCCCTCACTTAGGATTGACTTTACATAATGTTTCATTTGACACTTAAAATGAGGATTACGGTATCACGGTTGCAAGCCTCCGCCAACTAGTTGTGTTGCAGTTTACCTCCATGTCCAAAATGCCCTCACTCCATCCTATCCTTTATCTTATTCAACGTTTTCATATTTAGCCTGTCAATTCTTGAGTTATGGAGGTCACAGATCACCAACTTCTAATCAGTTCATCATTGTTTCCAGGTTGACGGTTGTGCCAAATTTGAAGAAATTCCTTCCAAGAGTTCCTGAGATATCGCCTTCACGAGAATGGAAAACCGAGAAACGTAACGCCACGGCTGTCGCCGGCGCGGAGGCATAAATATGGTTTAGTGTCGGTACTTTGCAGATGTGTGGAGTCAAGTCACGTGACTTGGATTCGAGTCAGACACAAGTCACATATTTAATGCATTAGACATATCAAAACAGACTTGCTTATTCCACTGCTGACAGTAGTCCCCAGCAAAAGCAGGAATATTCCTCTGAGTGACGTTTGTTAAAACCTTGCCAGCTGTTTAAGCAGATCACTTGTTTTAAAGGATTTACATCGTGAGGACTCGGGGCTGAGTGCCACAGACAGGTTAGGAAAGAAATATTGAGAAATAAACTAACTTATAATTGGTTTTGGTCATTAAATGGGATTTGTTGACAATAAAACATCTGAAGAATGACATATGAAAGTGACTTTTCACTTTACATGGACTTGAGCTTGAGACTAGATATCCTCCTCAAGCCCAAAGCTTACGAATCTTCCAATCTAGTGTCTGTAGGTCATCGTGGTATGGCACAATGCTGGGGTGTATGTAAAAAGACATGGAGGGAGATAAGACTAATGGGTTTTTGAACTATTTTCCTGTTTTTAACATTGTCAAAATAACATCATGTTTAAATACATTAAAAGGTGTTAAGACCTCAAAGGAGTAGAATTTATAACTTGAGTTGAGAATGTCAATGACCTCGTCATGCTTTTGTTACCTATATATTTATTATTTAATTCAATTGTTTTATTCCAGGAATTAAAAAAACAACAATGCAACAATTGTCACTCCATGTGTTTGGGTGAAAACATGACCGGATGGTTTTGTCCCACACATTTACAGGTCAGATCAAAACAATTGAAACATTCTAACAAAGTGACAGTTGTTTAAAAAGCAATTGTGTTTGCTTTAGTCTTGGCTTGATGTCAAGAATGTTTGTCTTATTGTCCAACCCTGTTCACGCCTCTTCAGATCGCACGGTGAGTTCGTTTGTACAGTACATTTCAAACATGGTCGTAAACATGTCATAATTATACGATCACCTCAGAGACGGACATAAGACACCAGGCTCGGGTGTCTCACTGTAACAGACATCTCCCACAGCTAGCAAGAGCTACTGGGACACAAACATCGAGACATTCTTTTACACTGATACCAAGTTCAGCGTAAACTGCAAACCAAAGCACTTATCATCATATCATTGACTTAAAATGTATCTTGCCTCGTCGTTATTGAACTTGGAAATGGCATCTTGTGATCTCCATATCTCCTGATGCGGACCATGTGATACAGTTGAAATGGTAAGATTTGAACGTGGAGGTCAGTTTGCACAGGTTATCAAACGTGGACAACTGGAGTGACAAGGCGAGTGCCTGTGTTAGTATCTGTATGCTTTTGATTTATGTGTGGCCGTCAAAACTACTACTACTCTATGTTTGACTGTTTTGTGTAGGAATACATCTTTATCATAGCTCAGATATGGATTGGTTATTAGAGCAAAGTAAGGAACTAAGTAATTAATTAACAAACCAACAAGAATATGATTGAAAAAGGATGGCACCCAAATTTCTTCTTAACGCAGAATCTGCTCCGACAGTTTGCAGCGACTATAATTTAATTGCAATGGAGAGGAATTTGAGTCACTGATTACAATCTGGAGTTTAATTCACTTGTGATCACTTCCTGTTTGACTGCTTTGCTCTCACAGGATGTTGTTCAACACCAATCTCCACACAGACAAGCAGGGACAAGGCCATTTTAGAAACATGTGGTGAGGTGCGGCGATGTCTCGGAGGCTTGGCAGAGGCGCTGCGTGCGGTTGAGTCACCTGACACATTAATCAGATGTTTACCATCTGACGACTGAATGGTGGTGTGACATGTGTACAGTACGCGCATAGATAGAAAATGGTTGCGTCATTTGTGATGATATGGATACATGCGGTGTTACGCACTAACACCGTGCATCTACACTCACACGGACATTTGTTTGTTCCTCTTCTGTCTGTAATTCTACACAGAAGACAAAATTATACTCAGGAATTAAAGACGAAAAAGGGTGTGTGTGTGCGTGTGTGCGTGTGTGTGTGTGAGAGTGCACCCAGTGTTTGTTCAGGACACAGACATGTTAAAGCACATTCTGTATCTGTGTACGGAGTGCCAAAGACGAAGGTATTAGCTTTGCATGGTTTTTCTCACCGGGTTTCCAAAGCAATAAAATCCAAGGAATGACCTGAAAGGTTTAGAATGTGAAGTGCGTGCTGTATGTGTGAAATGTCTGCAGGAAGTGAAACCGTGGCCCTGGCGTCCTGCCTTCACTTGTGATGGGCGGGTTGCTGCATAGCTGAGACGGTGATCTACCTGGTCTACAGTCTGAGCAGGGCAGGTAGGAACATTCTGTTCGAGTCAGACTTCATTTTGAAGAAACCAAAAGTGTGTGTTGAGTGCTGATGTCGGAACTGTTATAATTCAGACGTTGGTGCAAACCTCTCATCCCCTTTCTTGCCTGTCTATTTTGAGCCAATAAGCTATTTAAAATATTCAGCTCTCTCTCTCCATCCGCCCGTCTTCCTTGTGACCTTTTCAGTAAGACAGTCTGCAATGGATGATTGACAGGAATAAGCCAGGGGGAGTCGGGGACGTATTACCTGAGTCATGTGTCTCGATGGAGATAGAGCGAAGGGCATTGTATCATATCTTTAGATATTTGACTAGATAATGATCTTAGTCTGCCTAGAAAACACAAAGGCAGGAATAAACACACACACACACACACTTGTTATATGCATGCTGCATTTCCAGTTTGGGTGACAGCAGGCGTACGCCCATAGGATGAATGTGCAAGTAG
Source organism: Lycodopsis pacificus (assembly GCA_028022725.1). Classification (NCBI taxonomy): domain Eukaryota; kingdom Metazoa; phylum Chordata; class Actinopteri; order Perciformes; family Zoarcidae; genus Lycodopsis; species Lycodopsis pacificus. The sequence continues at coordinate 6,569,416 of CM051705.1, read as the reverse complement.
TCAACTAATCATTTGCAGTTTTAGTTTTATACTGAAACACGAGTCAAAAAATGTGTCTTTCCAAATGCAGGTCCTTCTACAGGGATTGACATTTCATTTGATTTCCAGAGAAATTTGTAAACCCTAAAATTGTGATTTCTTTGAATAACAACTTTTGGTAGTTTAAATAGTACAGTCGTAGTTACCAAAAATGTACCTTAACACAACACTCTGTCCTCCACAGCACAAATGAGTTAGTTTGGAGCCGGCTGGCACGAGTGAAGAAGATAAAGACAAGCTTCTGTTTCAAACCCTGGTTTTTAACATCGCAACTGAGCTGAACTGCTGAAAAAGTTATGAGACTGGAAAGTTTCCCCGCAAGGCATGAAAAGTCTTTATTCATAAGGGATATGTGTCTTACACTCTTTAAAACTTTTTTTTTTCTGTTTAGTTTCTCCCAAAGTCTAAGTGCTAAATTCAGAATTTAAAAGGAGAGTCAGTGGATAACGGGAGGAGATGTTGAGCTGGTTTCTCTCCCTAAACACAGTGAATCATGAACCTTCTTCTCTTCCTGTTGGCTATTGGTCCAAACAATGTTTATGTCATAAGGTCATCAGTCCAATAGTGTCACCATGGGCTTTTAAAAATCACTCCAAAGTAAAAACAAGTTTTGTAATATCATGGGAAGACCTGAATACAGCATATTCTGTAATTCTAATGTATATGAGTTGTTTTACTTGAAATGAACTCGACTGTATTGATGTAAGCCTCATGCTTTGACACATAGCTGGTTCATTGGTATAACTCAACTTGGCAAAAAGAAAAGTCTCATTGTGCTCCATACTTTTCCTGTTGTCTGTTCTCTTTACATGCATGGTCCTCATCAACCCTTCACTTTCCCCTGTGTACCGCTGTCTGCCACTCTCATTGAGCCCAGCTGTGAAATTCCAGCCTCTCCAAGGAACAATGGGAAGCGTTGACTTCAGAGAGGCGATCCAAGCGATGCCTCTCAGATAAGGAAGTCTGCAGGAGCCACAGAGAGCACGCAGACGTACAGCAGCACTATTTACAGACACGCTTTGTTTCTGCCTTTTGTCTCTCAGCAGGCTCACGGCATGCCAATCATTTCCCTTTGCCCCGATGTGTGCTTCGGATATGAAAGTTTATACTTGCTCTTTACCTTGTAAGGTAATCTTATGAGCTTATTAAACAACTATGATCTCAGCCTCAGACGTCAGATCATCATCAGACCATTTACCAGCAGCTGAATATCAGTGAAACAGATTCTAACTAAGCTAGTAGCATCAAATGTAATTGTATGTTTGATGTTTGTTTGTTGATGCATATTATGTTTGGATAATATATGAACACTTAACAAATGTTAACACACAACAATGTGGTTATATATGCATACACACATGGCTTCACTCATTCTGTTCTTTACTTGCCTGAGGTTCAGTTTGTCCTTTATTGTCCACTTCCTGCACAGCGGTCAGCTGCTTCCTATCTGGCGCCACACCAATGAGCAACCGCCGGCCCCCCCCCGACGCCAGGTTAACACTATGAGGGGGTCGAGAGCAGAGGGGGGTAAAGATGAGACATGTTGATAGGAAGAAAAGGGACATTCCAGGGTTCAAACTTGAGTAGATTGTGGAAATTGCAGAGTGATTTTGCCATGCAGCAGGCGCTTCAGCCATATAAGGTGTGAGATCGTGTCACAGGCACAGACATTGGATACTGCCTGGAAAATCCAGAAAAAAGGGTTTTATTTTGGCAATAAAAAAAAGAGCATTATTGAATGATTCACTCGATATATTTGATGGCATTCTTCATAAAAGCACACAGGTTATTTACGGATCTTCTAATCATTCCTGCCCTCTGCTATTAGACTCTATAATAAAACACCTCGGGCATGATCATGGTCCTTCACATGACTACAACAACGCTACACGGTTGTTGCTTGTTGTTGGTGATCCTGGCTCTACTCTCCAGGTTGTTTTGTTTAGTTTAGTTTACTAGTTGCTAGTTGTATTTAATTAATACCACTATATTCATGGTGTATATACTGTGCATTTCTATTTCCTATTCTAGCTTATTTTTTATTTTTTAGGAATCTATTCCTTCAATTCAATATCTGCTCTGTTATTTTATTGTACTGTAGATATTGTGCATTCCATACATGCGAATTTCCCCCTGGGGATAAATAAAGTTTACATCTATCTATCTATCTATCTATCTATCTATCTATCTATCTATCTATCTATCTATCTATCTATCTATCTATCTATCTATCTATCTATCTATCTATCTATCCATCTATCTATCTATCTATCTATCTATCTATCTATCTATCTATCTATCTATCTATCTATCTATCTATCTATCTATCTATCTATCTATCTATCTATCCATCTATCTATCTATCTATCTATCTATCTATCTATCTATTTAAGGCTAATTACAAGTCTGGAGTGATTGTATTCATTGTGAAAGATAAATCATCATCTGCTTTAGCTGTAAGGTAAGAATTTCAATTTCATCATGAATGCCGCGGAGAAGTTCGAAGAGAGAGAGAGCGGGGGGGGGGGGGGGGGGGAACCAGTTCAAAGTCAAATCCTGATAGATTCTGAGAAAAGATACGAAGAGATGAATGAAATACAGGGGAGTGTGCTGGAGGGGTGAGTAGATGTGAGAGAAAAGAAAAGATGAATATAAAGAGGAGAGAGAGAGAGAGAGAGATGAAGGCACTGAGAGAAGAGAGATCTGACAGGGGGGGGGGGGGGGGGCAGCTCTCTCTCATAAAGAGCATTGGATATGAGCCTCAGTCTGTCTCCCCGGGGGGTGTGGCCTGGTTTCTGTTTTCCCAAGACACACATATAGTGATCTGTCAGTAGAAGTTAACACTATATCAACCAAGAGCACAGAAACAAATAGATTTGCTGGGACTGAGGATTCAGTAGGTCAAATATACAGTGAATTCAAAAAACTGTATGTCCTGAGCCAAATTAATTTTCCCTCTTAATGTATCTATTATACTTTGATGCAAACGTAAGTGAGAACAACACTCTCAGCATCAACAGTAGATGTCAGCCTTTGTTGCCGCTTTCTCAGAAGCAACGGCTCCTCCACTGACAGCAACCTCAGTAGACTTCAAAGCAACACAATGACATGTTGCTTCCAGTCGACACAGTCCAGGATCGGATTGCACCAGCTGTACGTAAATCCCTTCCTAAATTTGGGTCTTAAATTCCTCCTTAAGTAAGTACTCGCTATAGTGATACAAGGGTCGGAGGTTTTTAATACCAGCATCCACCCGACCAAGACTCAGTGTATCCCGCTATGTCCCACATTTAAGTTCTGTTTTTCATTCAATATGAACTATTTATTGTTGTTAAACCATGCAAGTTAACTGGCATCAATTAATTGACTCACTCCTGTCCACCGTCAGAAGATGTGTTGCTGATTTCATTGAATAAGTATCAGTGAGATTCAATATCCATTTTTCTTTTGTATTTATCGTCACATAACTACATGTTCCGATAGCCCAGTTTGTCCTAAAAAGCTGTAGAAATAACATGGATGTGCATTACAGTGTTGAGGTTCTAAAAAGGAGACCAGGGAGACCGAAAATAGGAAAATAAATTGGTTATACCGGCGAGGCTAAGAGTTAATCGAAGAAACATAGAAAATGATTCTCAATTAAACAGATTGAGGGAAAAAGATCTCAAGAAGATATCGTCAATGCACTGTGATGATATATAGCAGTGTTTCAATCACAATTCCAGTGGTAGAATGTCCTTCAGCACAAAGGTTCATCAACAGTTCAGCATTAACGTGCCGGTGTGTTGCGTTGACTTTGGTGGCCCATTCACCAGGAGACTGGCTGTGATACGTTAGATACGATAGATCAGTTGTGCTCCCTGTTGCCTGGATGGATGACCCTAAAAGTCTGCGTGAGCTTTCTCTTTTTCTCTGTGGCTATTTCCTGTCCTTTAAATTCCTTTCATGCTGAAAGTCATAGTTGAGAAAGACAACATTCACTGGCGGTGCCCCGGAGGTCGCCTGGACGGATTCATCATTGCAAATGGATGTTCATCCTGTTACAGTAAGTGCAGCGCTCTGACCGCTTTCTCTTCTGTCTACACAAGATAACATTACATATGCAGTGTAGATAGGCAGTGACATCCACTTCTGGACACACACGAATATGTAAAATAATCTCAAAATATAAAGTTATTGTACTGGGAAAATGCAGGGGAAGAGAGCTGAGTTGTAGCCCTCAGTGAGAAACACTTCATCTCTTATTCTCTTTCATCTTTCAGGCTTGTTGTTTTCTCCCTTTGTTTTACATGTATATTTGTTAGCTATGGGGGGGGTTACGCTCTCATATTACACCCACTCCCAAGACCACTATCCACACATTGCTACTTCAGGTCTCACACACACACACACACACACACACACACACACTCCATTTATTTTCTAATCATCTTCATCATTCATTCATGTGTATTTTCTGCTGCGAGAAAGGCAAAACCGAAACTCAAAGAAATACAAGACTCAGCCTCAAAACATTCATTACAAAGTTATTTCTTTCTGTCAAACGTATCACGATTGGCACTTTTTAAGCAGTTTTTAAATGCACTAAATTGCAAAGAGAAGCACTAGAAATACATCACCAGTCCACCTGGTCTTCAGAAATTGCATTAACAGCAAGTAGTGTGCTAATAAATAAAGATGTGCAAGTCAGGAAGAGAGACATTTTGAATTAACTTATTTCTGGTGACCTGAGTTGAAGCAGCTGAACCTATTTTAGACTAAATCACCAAAATCGTAATCCAAGTTTAACCAAACTGCAGTTGTATTGAGAAATAATGCCAATAACTTCCATGAATATCTATAATAAAAGGAGCAGTGTGTAAGATTAAATGAAAGCACACTAAGCTCCTCTCCGCTCACAATGCTCGGTTTGTCCGTTCTGGGCTACAGTAGAAAGATGGCGTGAAGAGGACCCGTTCCGTATTTAGATATTATTTCATCATTTAATTTTATGTCACTCATTTTCATTCTAACAAAAACAAACAAGTTTTGGTTTCAGGTGATTATACAATAAAACATAGTTATGAATTTCATCTTCCATTTCTGCAAATAAATCTGCCTTAATCTACACACTGCTCCTTCAAGATAAATATTTGTAATATTTACCTCAATGCATAATTTGAACTGAACACACGCTGTGTTCAGGGTTACAGTTTTAAGACGAAAACACGGACAACTTCCAGACCAAACAATGCCATAGTAGCTACCTTACAATCCCAAAGTAGCCATGCCCTTAAAACATCCCCTGCGTTATTGTCTATTTTACTCTAAATGAGATCAAAATGTACAAAATTAACTTCATGCTGTATTGAGAAAGACTTGAAATTAGCGATTGAGACCATAAACTCATGTGTACAATGTTTACTGAGGTAATAAATCAAGTGAGAAGCAGAGTAATTTTCCCATCGACTTCCATACAACCAGAGGAGTCGCCCCCTGGTGGCCAGTAGTGAGAATGCAAATTGAAGGCACTTCTGTATTTGCTTCACTTTTCAGAACCAGAGCCTGGGTGTTTCAAATGCATGACAGTTTGGTTTAGCATAGACAATGAAAAAATATTGGACAAAAAGTGTCTACTATGCATTTGAATAATGGTTGCTCCCCCAAACAAATAAACAAATTAAATGAAGTATCCTTTGTGCTGGATTAACTGGATCAAGATAATCCATAGCTGACTTGAGGTTAGGAAAAGGCACTTCCACAATAATGTAAAATACATGTGACTAATTGTAAATAGGCAAAATATGAACCAATTAGATATTTAATTGAAGCCAAAGTTATTTGACTTAAAATGGTGTTTCCTTGCAGGGAGCACTTTTTATATGCAGGCACTGACTGAGGTCTGCTCAGGACTTGTTCTCCCTCTGTTCCTTATTCACCTCACTCACTTCCTCTTTGGGAACAAGTGCATTCATCTGTGTGCCTTTGAAGAGTGTATATGAGATACCAGTTTGGCTTTTGGGTAAGCAGCAAAGAGAGATGTCACTGAACATTTGAGCAGAAGATTTCAGAGAGCTGTCTCGTCACCTGACACACAAAACAAACTCAAACACTGATGTGCGTACACACACACACACACGCGCGCACGTACACACGCACGCATTTTCACACATACACACACACACACTGATTTAGAGACTCCAGCATTGCTTTGAAATGGAAATGTTTCGGCCGTGTTCCAGGGAATAGTGAGCTGAGAAAGAAAATATACTCTCCTGACAAAAACAGAGGAAAACAAAAATACAAGAAAATGACGAGAAAAAACAAATCGCTCCCTAAAGACGCAATTTGACTTTCTAAGATGTTCAAGGTTTGTTTGTCAAAGTAGGCCAAAGATTTGCGCTGAATCAACTTTATCATGAAACTGTAAACACTAGGAAAAGCATCCCGATGTAGGTTACCGTGGCCCGGCAAGACATGTTATTACTAACTCCAAAACAAATAGACCTGACATTCTACCCGAAACAAACTAGTGGGCAGTGCACTCTACCCAGTGGTTGTCTTGTAGTCCTTTAGATGCCACACAGTGAAAACAAAGGCAGCAAAGTGGAACCAAAAAGCAACCCACAGAGAACCCACAGGTATGGTGTACAAAGCACCGCTGGCTGCACTGGCTGGTTCTTTGACCCCTACAATTTGATTCCTGTGGGGTTTCTTTCAGGCTCCTTTAACCATTAACTGGCATGAGTACGGGGGGAAGAGAGGGAGGTAGAGAGTCAGACAGAATGAGAAAGAGGTGCTGTGAGGTGCGTGATCACACCTGGTGCCTCATGAGAAGGACTACATTGCTTCTAATGCGTCATTACGCAGCATCTTCTCTGTTTCCATAGCCTGGCACACACATTGCGTTTCCTACATACACAGGCGTGTTATTTAATGTTCTTTCTTGACCTTCTTTCCTGCTTTCTCTCTCTCTCTCTCTCTCTCTCTCTGTATTTTATCTCTCACACAGACACAAATTGATTGCACACACAAGCCTGGCCGTAAAATCTTGCTGCAAGTTAATTGGCTGAGGCACATCCCGCGCGAACCAATGAGTGCGCGGGACAGGTCTGTGTACTGGGTTGCCTGCTGAAACTACTCGGTGACTGAATCTTGGTATGCCAATTCATGAGCATATACACAACCCACACACACACACACACACACACACACCCACACACACACACAGAGGGCAGATGAGGGGAAGTGGGTCATGTCTTGCATACAGAGCAGGCCCATCTGTCTCAAAGAGAAAGACGTATTAAAAATAGGGTGAAGGAAATGTGACATCACTATTATTACCACTGATTGCTTGACTCTGTGTGTGCGCTCTGTCTTCCGTCTGCTCTGTCTCCTCCTGTTTTCCTTCTCCTCTCATCACCCCTTACTAATTGACTCCTCTATGACAGCAAGCACTTCTCTCCTTCCCCTGGTTCTGGCTCTATATTTCTCTCCCCTGTTCGTATTCTTCCTCCAAATTGTTTATTATCAGGGCCCAAATCGTACTGCTCCTCCTTCCTCTGTTCTTCATCTTCTCTTCTCTTCTTCTTCCTTTCCTCACCTCCCTCCTAGATCAGCTTCTTTATTTCCTCTGCTCTTTTCCTCACCATCCTCTTCCTCCCTGGTCTTGCATATTGCTTCCGACTGACAGAGTAATTAGTTTCTCTGGGCCGGCGATCAGCCTGTATTCCCAGCAAGGATAGCGCATTCATAAATCAGCAGAGTGCTCACTTAACTTGTGCTCTCATTGAGAAACACAGCACAATGTGTCTACATATGAGCTTAGACCTGTGAAGGATACAAGGGTATCTGTAGAAATGATGAAAAAGGTGAAAGTACAGAAGAAGAGGCGGAGCTAAATAAAGCTGGATAAAAGAGAATGATAGAGGGGGGAAAGAGGTCAAAGGGGAAAGATGTGTTGAGCATATTAGATGAGCATATTATTTTCTCTTTGATAAATGATATAACCTGAGACACACTTCTGCATTCCTTGCCAATTTGTATTCACTTGTCTTTATAGTTGTAGAAAATGTTCAGATTGGACAATCTTGGTGTGATGGATCGGATAAGAAGTGAATGGCTCCACCACACACACACAAAAACACACACACACACACACACACACACACACACACCAGGTTACATAGCAATGAACGTCGATCATGTTGTGAGTTTGCTCTGTCCGTCAGTGAATATTCACGTCTCAGTCTGACGTTCTTCTTCATGGTGAAAAGAACACCGGTGCCAAAGGCTATCGGTGCAGTGACGCCGGAATCACATCACCGACTTCACGGTTGCGTCATGGGAGTATGTTGGATTAGTCGTTGGAGTGAAGGGATGAGGGTCACTCACGTCAGAGGGTTGGGGTCAGTGCATGTGAAAAGAAGAGGCATCTAAAGCAGCTCTAAATATTATGGTTATCTCATGTTTTAATAACAATCTGGCAACCCAAAAAGAGTTCTTGTCAATGCCTAATAAGTGAGCTCTAAAGCATTAGTAAATTATTTATGTACTGTCGCTGCTAAAGATTGTTACGACTTTAACTAACCTTTATAAAGGGTCCCTTCTTGGAAAATGGTACCCACTTTTTTTTACGACATAGCACTTCTTATTTTTGGTCTATTTAACACAACACAACCACCCATGTGTCTCTGACTGCACGTCTGTGTGTGTGTGTGGCACTATTTGCATGGGAGAGGAGGCCAGTTTTGAAGATAACTGCCAAAAATGGGACAGATGCTATTTGCAAACTCTTTCGCAGGTTTCCATTTATCCTCCTCCTCGTGTGCCAGATGGGTATGGTTTGCCTCGCAGGACGACACATTGAGTCATAGAGTTTCAACAATCTCAGGGAAGTATTTGAGAGTCCATTAATTGCATTTGTCTTTGTCCGAGCGCTCAGAAAAGTGTTTTAAGTACGCCTCGGTCCAGGTTTGAGCGGTTGGTTTCCAATTCAGAACGATGCCTCTGTGCACAGTTTATTGTCTTGTATCTAATCTTTGAGTAAGCAGCAACTTTCCTGGTTGAAAACTCACTTTTCTAACTGCGACATCCTGCATATTTTCGCTGTGACACCTACTGCTTCTTATGGACCGATTAGTCGCGGTAGCACACACACACACAAACACACACACAGAGTCTTTTTTAGATAGAGTGGGTGTTCTTGTGCAATCTCGCCACTCTGTATCTCTCTCTTAGTTCTGCTTGATACAAATCAGCTGTAACGTAAAGATGCTGACTGCCTCACTGTGCAGCGAGCGGCGCTGCTCTGAAATGTCAAGTGCTGTCGGAAGAACAGTTTCATCAGATACTGCAGAGCTGCAGAACCAGTCTGGCCTGACCAGATGACTATTAGAAGTGGGTCAAATAAGTGTCAGTGTATATGTTACCCTGCGTGGAGCTCTAGATGGGTGGCATTCGTCCAACAGTGTAAGGTGAGTTAGTCCGTTGCAGAGAACTCTTCACAGTTCACTTTTGACAGTTGACTTCTCGTATGTCAACACTCACAAGCCTGTTCGTATGCCACACGGAGTGGCTGTGAGAGACAAAAGACAACAGATTTGAACTAACAAAAGACAAAAAGTCAGATGGACATCAGCAGTTTTTGTCTCCCACTGTCAGTCTCAAATGTCAAGCAGACATTTAGCAGACAAAATATACCAGACACATGAATATTTGAAGGAATGCATTATAGGAAAACCAATGGCCTGATGTCTTGGAATGTGTTATTTCACATTAGAACTGATGCATGTCACAGAAACAAGAGCTGGACTCAAAACTGGTATCAGAATTAACTCGAACCTGGTACCGCATCTTACCTCTATGACGTGGTTACAAAAGATGGTCTGTTTGTAGAAAGTATGGATGTTAAACGGTTTTAGTCTTCAGCTTTCAGAATTTGTAAACCATTTGTCTATGTTGTCCAAACAATGTCTTATTACAAAGCATCATAACAATAAAGTTGTACAAATATCACCTTTGTAAATTTAAGACCAAAATGTGTTCATAAAATCTGTTTTTCTTTCAAATTTTCTCGACATGTTTGGTATCGCTGGCAAATAGGAATTCTGAGCTTTCTAAAGCACATGAACGCACCATAACTCAAAAAACACAGAGTCCACTATTAAGTATTTGCATTGTTATGTAAGCACTGGCAGCCAATCACTGCTTTAATGTAGAAGGCTGCAACGTAAGTAGAAAAGGTCATGGAAACTTCCATCAATGCTCAGGAGGCTTCAGTGTCAGTGGGAATAAGAAGTCACACTCTGGACTTTAACAACAACAACAAAAAGATACTTCACAATGTATCTGTACTGTACTGCTCTACTGTCGATGCATGCAAACAACGCAGTCACGCAGACGTAATGTATACTGGCATACAATAACAAACGTTACGTTTTACATTCAGCACTGTCCTTTATTTGACTGAAAGCACACTCCTATTGTCCTATTGACGCTTTACAATGGCCACCCTCAAAGAATAGCATGCCGTGAAATAGTCCCCCCCCCCCCTCCCCCCCCCCCCCCCCCCCCGGTGCCTCTGGGTCTACTGTCCACTCAGTTTAGTAGTTGGGGTGTGGTGAACAGGGATGGAGTAGTCTACAGAGCAGACACTGGGACGGTTCAAACAATGGCTTTGACCTGCCTCTGCTATTTTGAGAGGCTCCCTCCAACTTGAGCTTCGCCCCAAACATCACCCGCCTCTGTTTCACTTCAGCTCTATGTTTTTGGTCTCGTGCTTACGGAATACTAATCAAGATGGGGGGGGGGGGGGTGAGTCATACAGTGTGCAGGACTTCTTGTGGACTGAAACAGCTTCCTGGATGTTGTTTCTGCCTCCCCGACCTGTGCTGCCAGTCGAACAATGGGATGAAGACCGGCCAGTGAAGGGTTTTGGGTCAGGGGTGAATTCAGATTTGCTTTTTGCACAAATATTTTAGTCCCTACCTTTACCGCAAACAACAGTACGGGGATATGATATTTTTCTTTTCTTTTTATAGTATACAAATGTATGGACTTACCCATCTGCTTGATGTCCAACATGAGACGTGTATAGTTCACTCACCAACTGTAACAGCGCCCTCAGCACAGGAAGCCCAGCCTTCCGATGACAGGAAGCAGCCCTCGCCATGGAGACAGCAGTCTGAGCTGGTGTCCTGCAGGTCAAATACAAGCACACATGCACACGCAATCCGATGACATGTATGGAAGAGGCAGTGACTTAGAATCAGAAAAGAACTGGTGCACAAAATCCTCTCCTGTTTATACAGACCCTAACCTCTAACCACCGCAGAGCATGCACACACTTTCACTCGACCCGGAGTTCAACACAGCCCTTTTAATAGATAAAGCCTCTGTCAGCCCATGAGGAGGTGATGACCCAAACTCTATCCTCTCCTGTCTCATTGTCTTTTGATCTTTCCTTTCCTTTGTGAATCCCCCCCCCTCTTATTATCATTACTTCTTACACTGAGGCTAAAGCAGCAGGCGGAACAGGATTGTTTTGAAAACGAATCTAACGGCGTCTGTATCATGAAAGTGGCAGCTAGACAATAGAACTGTGAATGTATAGAATGCAGTCACTCACCGGCGATGTGCCCTTTCACAACAATGCTATCATTAATGAGGAAATATGCTTATGATCGAGGCTGACAGACGTTAATGTGGCGAAAATATAATCTGATTGAAGCATAAATATCAGAGCACATTTCATCACAATCCGGCCAAAAGCTGTGGAGATCTTAATTCACTAACAAAGAGCCGGTGCAAGCGGCTCGGTCACCGACACAACATGTAGCCTATAGTCACAAACTAGAAATGTGTTATGAGATATAAACATATGCAGCGCGTTGGTCCTCTAAATAGTTCGTTAAGATCAGCAATGTCATTGAAAGGAGTTGTTGTTGTTGTTGTTGTCGTTAGCCATTAGCTGAAGCCTACCAAGGGCACAATGTATCCCATGATGCACTGGGCCGGGTATGTTGATGTTCAGAGGCCGCACACAATTGTAACATGATATTTACCCCATCCTAGAATCATTACATCTGTGCTGTTTGGGCAGCAACCGACATCATGAGGAGAACATGGTGAGTGCAATGAATGATGTGGAGACTATCCTTTGCGTACGTGGATATTATTGTACGTTTTTACACTATTTGTGACTTTAGCGCTTGTACTCTTCAGGTTTAGAAGCCAAAACGATATTTGGCTTATCTGGGAGCACAAATCACAAATCTAACATACTTCTATTACTAAGTATTGTCTGTGTCAAATAATGGCAATCAACAAGGTACAGTGATAAGTTTAAAACGTGCGGACTTGTAATTGAAGAGTTATAAACGGTATTTTTTGCTCAAAATGCTGTTTTTGGAAGGAGGAGTTTAGGAGGAAATGTAGTCCGTGATTTCTGTTTTACTAGAGAATTTTACTGTTGCTTTTCCCTGCTGCTGCAGCAGATTTACCAATATGGCAAAAGTGATGACATTGGGGGAACATTAAGCCTCCAAAGTAGAGTAAATCAGAGCATGAATAATGCAGGCCATTGTTTTTATTCGTCTGTTTTGGTTTTGAAAACTATGTTCCATTCAATTTTGTCAATGAATGTTAACACAACTTGCCCTTATGCTCTCTGCTACTGTATTCCATGCACTCAAACGTGACAGCCAAGAATCCATGTATCACACAAATAAATCCATGTTCGTTGTGTGTACTGTAGTAACCTTAGTCCGGTGTTCATTCATCCACATTACACATGGTGCTTCCTCCAGTGTTTTCATACCCTGGCTCCATGCTGACCCGAACCGTACGCACACTTTCCCTCTCCAAACCAAAACATTCACCTCTCCCTCCTCCTCCCCTCCCTCCCTCTTTGTCACTGAATACTCCCCTTCCACCTTTAAACAGTACGTGCACAAACAGCTGCACGTCAGCTCTGTTATTTCAATGTTTGGGGGGCGTTTTGAGTCCTATGCAAACGTGACAAAAGGTAGCTGAGACAAGTTAAACCATGAGGGGGCTTTGATGGGGATAAATGTGCATAAATCAACTCAAACTCAAGCATTTATAGAGGTTGAATCAATCCAATAAGACCGTCCCTGAACCTCAAAAAACACTCCAGTAATTGCACAAGCAACAGGTTGAAGGCATGTGAATGTTGTTGTTGTTGAGCAACCCAGCCAATCAGAATGGACTAGTAAGGGGGAGTCTCAGGTCAGTCTGAGGGATTAAGGTCAATTGATTGAAAATCCTTGTGTGAAACACATGTTTAATGTTGCGTCAGTGTGGGTGGATGCGCTGTGGAAAACACTGCATGAAGCAACAGATCAAGGATGCGTCGTGACGGAGTTACATTTGTGCATCAGGTCACTGTTTGGAAGGAAAGAGATGGAGGTTAAAGCACGTTTTCCTGCAATCAGATGCGAAACAATACACTTATTTGTAATAGACCAACTTTTAGTTCTTCCTTTCTGACTTCTCCCTTTATACACTCACTCATACACACTATTCTCAATGCCTTTAGTGGGACTTAAATGTTATGTGATTACATGAAACCATGCATTTTGAAAGCACAATTTCATAACAATGGGGAACTATTGAAAACAATATCATGACGACTCCATTACTCGTCTTATTTTGCTTTTTTTTCTTAACTCTTTGCAAGTCTTCAGCTCCCTCTTTGTCTCCGTCTCTGCCACTTCCTTCCTCCCTGCCTGCCTTCCTCTCCTCTTCTCCCCAACTGGTCCTGTTGTATCCTGAGCACGGCATCCCAGTGGGCCAATAGATGGCTGGCCTGCGGGTGCTGTGAGGCCCCGCTGAGCATCTACACAACCTTCTTTCTTTCTTTTTTTGTCTCTCTCAGATCATCTCTGCCTCTCTCCTCTTTATTCAAGCCCACAGTCGGTTTCAGTGCCACGACTGACAGCATCCTACAGGACAAGTGCTCCGCTTCCTTTTCAAGCACTTCTCAAACAGAGTGTTACGCAACACACACAGAGGACCAATACACTCACACTTTAATACTTAATGCCAAATCATCCAATTAGCAGAGAAAGTGGGAGAGGAACGGAGAGGAAAGCATATGAATACGGTCTGCCAGATTTATGTGATTTTCCCCGATGAGACTACATTTGAATATTTTTGGAGACATGAAGAGAAAATAACACAATATTTCTCTAGAAAAGTCCGAAAGAAACTTATCATTTTGTGCAGAGGAATTAAGATTTCCTTATTCAGGATTCTCGACCCACTAAATTCAGTCCCAGTCCTACAAACGCCAACCTACTACCGTAAAAACTCACGAGCATCAACTCCACAGCCAAACGTAGTTCCCAACAAATTCACTACTTACTCCTGTTTAAATAACATTTGCTAAAAACTACAGAGCCCAGATGTTTTAGGAAACATTTTGCCCATTAAACCATAAATCAGACCCGCACATTATTGTTTTTCTTTTATAATTTATGGTTTAGTTGCATCAGCCGTCTATCTTTCATATTCTACCAGTGATTCCGTCTGTGATGAATTGGATTCCACAGAGAATGAAATCAGTAATAAGTTCAAATAAAATCCCCGCACAGAAGCAAATAAAAGTGCACGAATGCGACAACCGAACTATCCTATTAACACGACATGGCAGATTTTCGTTTCCACAATACACTACTGTTGTACAGGGTTTACCAAATGTCGCATGAGTGGCGAAGTGGTGGGACGCTTCACATAAAAGGAAAACCGGCTTTGATCATATCAGAACGTACACTGCAGCCAACAAGTACAGGACGCAACAAGGCTCATTGTCCGCCCCCACAAAGTGATCACATTTATGACGGCATACGGCTGATTAGTGAAATTATTCGTGCAGATTGTGCACAAATGTGTGTGTGTGTGTGTGTGTGTTTGTAATAATAGACATGAGGCCAACACAGCAGAAGAATCCCCGGAAAGTGTCCCTTTCTCTCTGCACTCAGTCAGGAAATGCACTGAGACAAGGCCCTATTGTCAAGGAGTGTGTGTGTGTGTGTGTGTGTGTGTGTGTGTGTGTGTGTGTGTGTGTGTGTGTGTGTGTGTGTGTGTGTGTGTGTGTGTGTGTGTGTGTGTGTGTGTGTGTGTGTGTGTCGAGTCAATGCACTTTTGAAATAATAGTATCAAACTGAATTGGCCTTGCACTAATTTGATTGGTAAATATTTGCCATGTTATGAAATGTTACAGCCTACATTTAGGTCATGGAATGGATTCACGATTAGATGGTTTAAAAAAATGGATGTATGGAAAATGATAAGACGCTTGGACAAATAAAAACCTGAGTTATGTCAGGAATGCGTATGTGTTTATTGTCTTTGTCACCGACGTGACAAGGGATCAATGATGTCAGTCGTGGACAGGAAGCAAATGTAAACAGACGGAGAGGTCACATGGCGCCCTTTCTGCCAGGAAGGGTCGCCACTCTTTGTGTAGTTAGACGTGTTTGATGTTTCGTAGCTGGCGGTGTGTGTCACAGGCGAACCAATAAAATGTCAGGAAAGGGTGCACGCCCCAAAAAAACACGCAGAGGTAGGATGAAAGTAAAAGGGAGGTGGAGGTAAAGAGGGGAGGAGGAGGGCTGGAATACATGTAGATACTAGATACTGTACCTGAGACAGACAGCAGATGTTGGTGGGATTTATTGGGATTGGCACTTTGGCACTTTCAAAGTTGAGTTTAGTTTATTATGACACCTATTAGCTGCAGCTTTGCAGCAGCTTTTACATGGTGACAATGCAAACATTGCAACTTACATCATAACCATAGCAGTGCAAAATGAACAAGACAAGACTAAAACACACACACACACACACACGACAACTACTGTCAATTCAATAATCAGAAGATTTGAAATAGTCCGCTACACTCCAGTGTCCCCGACTAATTGCAAATTATAGAAGAGTCCATTTCACTCCTGTATCCACTGTAATAATCCAAATACATAAAAATAGTGTGTTACTCGAATATTACCAATCCACAGACAAACCCTCCACGGCCACAACATCTATCAACATCATCAAACTCACACATCACATTCGTACTCTGTTCAAAACTTTGCCAACTAGGTTCTTCATCTTTTCAAGGTCTCTAGTCAAAAGATGATGTTTGAGTAAAACTTTAAATCAAAGTTTACCGTTTCGTTGTGTTTGTCTGGGGAGCAGATTCCATTCATGCATAGCTTCTACATAACCGTTCTTTTGAGTGCGTTTGTCTTTGCTTTCAGTAATGTCAAATTTCCTTCATGTCTGGTAGAGTGGGAACGTTTATCTAACCTGAATAAGACATTATCATCCAAAATAAACACTCTTGTATGATAGTACATTGATATCTCTGATAAATTCAAGTAATGAATAGAGTAATCTGTTATTAACAAATAACCAAGCCAGACAATTATCCATTGATATTAGCAAACTGCTAATCCGCTAATGAAGGCCATGAGATACTGCGGAGATTGTGGAAGGAATCTAGTAACAGGGCTTTGTTTGTATAATACTGAAACATTTTAAACTAGTGAATGAGTTCTGTAGCAGATTAAAGTAATACTGCTAATATTTCCATGTCTTTCTCTTGCTCTGTCAGTTATTCCCCTCAAACAGGAACATCTAAATGTTCTTTTGCTCTGTCTCCCTCTGTTCACATGTTCATTGTTTCCATTCTCCAAAAAAACGTTTAGGTGGGAGGACTGAGAAGAGGCTCAGGTTATGACCTGATATGTGAGTTTTTCAGGCAGGAATTGAAAACTAAAACATTGGCTGGGAGGTAAGGTTTGGTTTATTCTGCTGTATATATATATATATATGCATATTTCTGTGTTTTTCCATGAGTGTGCAGACAAACGCTTACCTGGACCACGGCCTATGCAATCAAAGGCCAAACTGGGCCATCTGGTCCTACAGCCTGGAACTGACTACTCAGCATTAAATAGGCAACTCTCCCTCTCTCCACACTTATGCACACACACACACACACACACACACACATATATCCACCCACGCGCTGACAGACAGGCCCCGGCTCTGTGCTGGTCTCAGCGGAACTCTGATGGCCTTTGTGAGGCAGCCATGCTGGAGGCGACAGGCTCTGCACACTGTTCCACCATGACATGTTGGCTTCGTTATTTCTCCATTCAGGGGAGGATTTGGTGTCATCCTTCCCCCTCTGCATGGAAAATTAAATCAAGCTTTGTGAGCCCTTTTCCAGTGAGACATTACTGCCATAAGCTATATTTTGAAAGGATCTAATTGTAGGAATTCTGAATTCATATATTCCCCGGTATGCAGAAGTAAAGCCCATGAGACTGTGTGAGGCTAAATGTCTTTCATCTTCAAGAAAATAATGTGCGTTTGGATCAGAATGATGGTTGCACCAGCTGTTCATAGATCCATGACTATTTGTCAGTTCCTAGTAGCTACTAGTTAGCTTCAAGCTAGTGATTTGCTGAATTCGGTTGCATGGCTAAAACTTAAGGAATGTCTTAGCCAGTACACACTTTTGTAATCTGTAAATCAGTATTTTAGAAACATCTGGAGCACTTTCCATTCAAAAGCAATCAATTACAAACAGGAAGATACCGTAGAATCACAAGCTGTAGCATAACTTCTGAAAAGTACAGATTTGGGGGGGGGGGGGGGGGGGCATTAAAAATATATAGAAATATGCCATGTTTTTTGAAAATGTTGGTATGACTTTGTCATAAGCACACAAGAAATACATGTGTTTTAGAGATGCAGCATTCACAAATAAGTGTTTAACACTTTTACTGATGCAGAGCAGCAAAGGAAAACTGATGCCTCAGCATTTCGGTAAATCTTTAGTAACAGCTAATTTAGAAGAATTATATTTGGTGATGCGTACATCTGAACTTTGTAGACACTTACATTATAATGGGAAAGTTAAAACTCAATATTTGTGTCTCAAAACAATTCCATGAGATATGATTCAACCTTGCAGCCAGTTTTCTACACAAGCATATACTTGCTTTTATAAATAACACTTCTTTTTTTTAACATCTCATGATCTTTATTAACTTGCTAACTCTATCTTGCATCTATTCACCTTTGAAGATAAAGTGACTCCCAGTGAAAAGACCCCTGGATGAAATACACTCACCTGAAAAGGTCAATCGTCTGCTTCCATTCAAACTCTTTAATTAAGGCTCAATAAATCCAGGCCGAGCAGTCACCCGGGGCTCCAGTCTTAGCGCCGAACAGATCCAGCTAGATTTGAAATGCAAAGATAAGAGATGCTGCGTACAGAGAGAATGAAAGGGAGGTTAATTAATATTCTTTTCTATCTGCCAGACAGTCATGTGAACTAACAAAGACAGTAGCCATGAACGGTGGAAGGTTGTTCCTCCGCTCTCTACCGCAACCATTCATGTGAGCCAGTAACGCACACGTTATAACAACACCAAAGACTTTATCGTTGCACGTGCTGTCGAGCAGGTTACTCACAACATGTATCGACAGACGGTATAAAAGTATGAAATGCACGACGTAAAAACAGCAAGCTATGGGATGATGTGAACGACATTCATCATCGTGTCAAACATTGGACATATGAGTTATCTATAGCAGAGCATCCCACACTGAGCACACACTCACACGGCTCCACTACAGATGAGCGATCACCTGCACGACGGAGGTGTCAACGTGTTCAGTGTTTTCTTCCCGAGTGTCAGATGAGAGCTGTTAGGTAACCAAAAGGAGAGGCAGCGTCAGGCTCGTTGGCCTACACCGCTGGTGACCCCTCTCACTCTGCAGCCTGCAGTACCGTGTGCCAGAGTACTTCAGCTGGAGAGCACCTTACATAAACAAACATTGGGCAAACATGTTGACGTTGGTATGACAACAGACAAAATGTCACGTTAAATTGGACATATGGTCAGTAGTCTTGCTTATGTACATCAAAATGTACAAATACATCTCTGATCTGCTGCTACCTTATGAACCATCCCGACCCCTCAGGTCGTCTGGGACCGGTCTACTTCCTGTTCCCAGAGTCAGAACTAAACATGGAGAAGCAGCGTTCAGTTTTTCTGCTCCACACATCTGGAACAAAGTCCCAGAAAGCTGCAGGTCTGCTGAGACCCTCAGCTCCTTTAAATCAAGACTGAAGACTTTTCTGTTTGCTGCTGCCTTTAATTGAACCACATTCAATTAATATATTAATCAATTTCCTGCATTTCTGCATTTTATTTCTTACACTGTTTTTAATGTTCTTAATTGTTTTTAAATCTCCTTTTCTTTTGCCTTATGTTTTGATGCTTTTAATGGTTTTATGTGAAGCACTTTGAATTACCTTGTTGTTGAAATGTGCTATACAAATAAACTTGCCTTGCCTTGCCTTGCCTTATGGACACTTCAGCAGTCTTCTGATTTGAAGTTCTCCTTCCACTCTTTTAAATATTGACATGTTTGACCGTTAAAGTAGTTCTAGTATCGATAATAAACTCTTTGATGTCCCTTCTTCTCTGGACCTTTCAAGCAGACTGAACTTTGTATCGGTAAGCGCCCCCTTTGTAAGCATCTAATATTTCCATGCTGACCTGGTTCCTCTGTATTATTTGCTCGGCTGTGGTTGACCCAGGCCTTTGTATCCTCTCCTGTCTGCTTTATTTACATGATGTTATGCAAACTGCTTTTGCGGAAACAGCCTCGGCATGGTGAGGTCCTCTGCACTAGATATTAGCAAACAGTGCTGCAATGCCTCTCCTCATTTCAGACACCAAAAGGACGACGACGGGGGATATGGTAGCAAGAGCACAAACGTCTTGGAGCTCTGAGACACCTTTTCTACTTAACCACAAGGACAACTCCAACACCAGCTACATCACAGCTCAGTTCAGTCTCCTCAGAGCCTCCTGTACCTGTTCCTGCATTCTGTTGTTGAGAGAATGAGATACTAACTAGCTCTTCCTAAATGGGTGAGGAGAATTCCCAACGGCAGAAATACTATTTCTTCAAGCATGAATCATTGCTGCCTGGGGAGTTGAATTGTGATGCCTAAAAAGTGTGCTTGCAATCTCTGGCCACATTTCGACAATAGGCAGCACATTCTCACCCTCACAACAGTCTACATCAGTAATGATATTTTTGTCTGATGCTGATTTGTATCAAAAGCCAAAATATGCCATAATTCTTCCACAAAATTTGACTCCTCGTTGTTCCAGCGATAGATAAAACGTTTTATTTCAATATCACTTTGCTCTCCAGAATGCAAGGATGGATTGGCAACATTTCAGCTTTGCACATTTTTGTCATAATACCATGACCCGGGGCTTCCTGACACGTGTTTTGCACTGTGCTTGTGTTTGTCCACACTGGTGTCATTTGGCTTAAAACAAGCAACACTGTGGAGGAGCCACAGACTGTATATAAGAAGTGGACGTAGTCAACGTGACGTTACCCATTGGTTCGTGGAATACAGTTTCTGAAACGTGACACGAGAGGATGGAGTTAGATACAACTGAACTCTGCAAAAGACATTTTTAGGATACCAAAAATGTTATAATTAACTTACATGAACTGAAAACAGACTTTGAAAGGGTTGAAGTTGTAAGGCGAAAACACAGACACCTCCCAGACTGGACAAAGTCAACCTGTCAATCACAAGGTAGCCACGCCCTAAAGCATATTCTGCTTCCGTCGTCTATTTTACTCTAAATTGGACCCCAACTTACAAAATGAATATCGTGCTTTATTGAGGCTTTTGACACAATAAACTCATGTTTATCATGTTAACTGAGGAAATAAATCAAGTGAGAAGTTGGGCTCATTTTCTCATCGACTTCTATACAATATTTTCAAGCAGAAGAGTCGCCCCCTGCTGGCCATTAGAGAGAAAGCACGTGCAAGTCACTTCCACATTGGCTTCACTTTTTTTCAGTGGGGCCACACAATATTTATGGAAGCAAATTTGATGATGCAATCCATACACACACCAGGGAAATATAGCATTGAACTCGCACTCGCACAACCAACAAACTGCGTGAGAGTGAGAGAGCAACGTACAGAAATCACAGAGAGGGAGATTTCCTTTGGTTCCAACTCACAGCGAAAAACAAATAAATATGTAATGCAGTTCATTACGAGTGCAAGGTAGGGTTGTTTTATCTCACTATGACTCATCTTCTCACTCACGGCCTTGTCATCTTCTCTTGGACTGTTACCTTGATAGGTATGTGGCTCCAGCTTTAGCTGTCATTGCAGACTGCTGAGAATAAGGCAGCTACCCATAAAGACACTCCAGGTTTCTCAGCCGAGTTTACTTAACCTGCTGGAACTGCAGCATTTTCTCGGGACTCTGCTTCATCTCGGGGCTTATCTACCGCAAAACCAAGGCCGCCCGCTGTGGAAAATTCCCAAAACCCAAAACGTGACAGGAGCATGCTGAGAGGAGGAGAGGCTTGTGGTGAGATTGAGCAAGCCTATACTGTGTGAGGCACATGACATTCAAAAAAAAAGAATGAAAAGGAGAAAAAGGAAAATACCACAGCCAGGATAAAGGAAAGCGATAGGAAGACTAGAAACCGGTTTTGTCTCTACTGTTCCATCTTCTACTTTGTTTCTCATGAGACTGAAAGAAAGAACTTTCTTTTCAATGACAACGCACAAAGCCTGTAATTCGAGATGTCATAATGGACGAGGTTGGTAGTTAATGTGATACATGTAAACAAAGCTTTCAATTTGCAGAATCTGGGACAAAAGGAAACATGATTGGCGGTTGAGTCATGGTTTTCTCTGCTTTTTCTCTTGTTATCGGTCTCTCTCTGATCTTTCTTAAACACACACACACACATTCACATACACGTTTCCAAATTGGAAACAAAATGTCCCTGCGTGTACATTATAATTAAAACACATAAAAAGATAACATTTCACAGACGTATGGCCAAAAGAAGAGAGAAAGCCGTCGTTGGCCGTAACTGTTCTTTCCACATACATATCAATGAGATGGCCCTCTGCATGAAGCCTGTCACATCCCTGCAGGCAGTATGAAAACATATCCTTTATATATCTTGGCGAGCTAGATATTGCAGTTTCCTTGTGGTTATAAAATGGAAGGATGCTCTATTTTCATTGCTCGCAGTGCCCGATAAGTGAGGCGAAAGTTAAATGCTTGGTTTGGCTGAAGCCACCGGGAGGTGTCCTCAAAGTCACGTAGAGCCGGGCGAGACCTGCCTCAATGAGCCTTTTCCTTCCCAATGAAACATCCACAAGAGGGGGAGATGAAAGATAAACCAAGAAGAAAAGGAAAGGGAAATAATTGCTGACTTCGTTCACATTCTGATTGTAAGATTTTGCCTTGGTGTGTGTGTGTGCAATAAAACGCACCACTTCAGACCTCCCAACCTGAGTTTTGGGTGGTGTCCATTTCATCACATGCTATGTTCTAGGTCGAAGGCACAGAAGCTCGGATGCGTGTATGCAATCACGCAACGTGACATAGCACAATGCCCAATCCCTAGCCAAAACACAAAGGGTGGGACACACACACACACACACACACAGGCTCTGTGGTAAATGTCACATACACTTCACCGAGGGACGTGATTTCACACACGTCCCTCGTTTAACCTCTTTTCCTAAAATGGTACGTGGGCTCAGATGGAGCAGAGAGCATCACGCACACTTTCTCATATGCGTAGCGCACAGTCTCATCTCGCTCTGCATTAAATCATGATCAGATGATCAGCACGGTGAGGAGACATGTTTAATAGAGGGCAGAGAGGGGAGGGGTAGTGTGCTGGAAACTACAGGAAGATGAAACAACTTAAATGTTTGTTTCAACTGGCATGTACTGACTTTAAAGTCACTTACCTCATATTTAAAGAGTCCTTTTGACACCCATCATTTTAAATTGGCATTTCCTTTTTTGAAGACTGTCAAATGAAACACTGCATCACTCGTAACACATTTTGAATGGTTGCAGCCCACCACTTTGATCCAGACTGAAATATCACAGCAATTTGTTGGACTGACATCAATTTTGGTAAAAACATTCAGGCCTCCCTCACCATTAACTTAGTTTTTGTGATCCTCTGACTTTTCATCTAGCACCACCATCAGGTCAAAATGTGAGTTTGTCCGATACTTTGTTTTATGACAAAAAACCTGCAAAGCTAATGTCAGCATGCTAATGTCAGCATGCTAATGTCAGCATGCTAGGTCATCCAGCGCACTCAGCTTGCTGACATTCCTTTTCCTCTCTGCAAACATGTTGTCCAACCGCCAGACAGTTTGCCATTTATTCACCTTTCTTACGTCAGCAGGTCCGACATAAAAACAACTCGCTGTAAAACAGTCGGGTTAAGGTTTGAATGACGCAAAGCTTTCTGAAACCGAGCAGACTTTGACCGAGTGTTCGGCCATTAAAGACAACACCACGACACACGTTACGTACAGAGTGTGCTGATAAAAATCTAAAGCATATTAAAGTGACAGTTAATCTGTCAGCAGGAACCCAGAATCTCGCTTTGACGAACGTTATGCCACAAATAAGATTTACGACATTCCACAGACAACAGAATGTAACCACAAAAACGTACTGAACTACAGGTGGCATTTATTTACAGCGTTTTAATATGTCTCTTAGAAAACAGCTAATGAAATACCAGTTCAGTCGTAAAGTTGACAAAGATCTGCTCTTTTTAGCCTGAGGCACAAATTGTACCAACTCTCCTTGAGTTTACCTGCTTTTCTATTGGTACCATCAGTGTTTGTATGCCTTCTTTTCAGAATGACTTCCTGAACATGGACCTGCAGTGTGAACATTTAAAGGACGTTGGATTAGGCTGCTGTTCTTCATAAATTGTACTTTTCTTGACATCTGCAAAAAACAAGTTTCTGCCTTATCCAGTCTGCACACACTCAAAATTGTAATCCCTTTTTTTCCCCCAAATGCTCAACAGTAAAAGATGATGATTCACAATATTCAGCAACGAACGAATGAAAAAAAAAAAAAAAAGAAAAAAAAAAAAAAAAAGTACGAATATTAGTGTTTTGCACCGTGACGCATTTCTTTATTACTTGACATTTCTATTGGATCTCAGTTGTTTATTCATCTGTATTTCTCCACTCTGACTTTTGTGTTCTATTAAAGTGACTTAATTACAGGCTCCGGAAATCCGAGAGGGTGGGAGGAGAAACTAGTCACTGAACTCCCCAAGAGTTGCCCAAAAGAGATGAATGAAGGTCTTTAAACTTTCTTCACATTTGTCCATCCCTCCCTCAGTGTTTGATTGCGATAGTCTTCACCTCAGTGAAGAAGTGGTAGGAATCCTTGCCTCCCTCCCTCCCCACACCAGAGTTCTTCATCCCTCCAAAGGGCAGGTTCAGATCTCGCACCAACCAGCAGTTGGTCCACACCAGACCTGCTTGTAGTCGCCTGGCCACCCGGTGAACCTTCCCCACGTCCCTGGACCACACGGTGGCCGACAGGCCGTAACGCACTCCATTGCCTCTGGAAACGGCCTCGTCCTCCGTGTCAAAGGGGCTGACGCAGGTGACGGGGCCGAAGATCTCCTCCTGCATGACGCGGGAGCTGTCGGCCATGCCTGAAATGACGGTGGCCGGCATAAAGTACCCGTTGGCGTTGCGCTTAGGGAGGTCCAGCTGGTCCACCCCCTCGCCACAGTGGACGATGCCACCTTCAGATTTGGCGAGTGCTACGTAGCTTCGAACCTGGGGGATCAAGACAAAGAAGGATTCCAACTTAAAGTACACGAGTATTGGAAACAATAGAACATTTTTCTTTCACGCCAGTTTTAATTCATCACCTTCTCAAGGTGCTCTTTGCTGATGAGCGCTCCGTTGTTGCTGCTGGGGTCAGAGGGCGCACCAGTCTTCCACTTCTTAGCTGCAGCCACAAACTTTTCCAGGAACTCAGAGTAAATACTCCTCTCGACATAGATCCTGCTGGTGCACAAGCAGACTTCTCCCTGCGATAAGGAGGGAAGGAGAAAGACAGAGGATTCAGATTGAAGCACGGATTGTTCAAGACAGTTTAAAAAAAAAAAGAAATCTGCCTCGTGACAAAATATGGACTGTGATCTCCCTCATGTGGACAAATCATGCAACTGCATCCACATCACATACAGCCACTGAGCTGATCTTCATTAAGGTGACAGACTTCATTTGATTACATAAACATAGCAGATTCCATAACACATTTCCAAGTGCACAAAAACTAGCACAACAATTAGCACAAAACAGTAGATTTACCTTCACAAAAGCGTGTAACATACAACACGAGCACAGCAATAGTAAAAGTAACCAAAAGTCTTAAATAAAGTGTAAAAAAAAACACTCCCGAACACTTTCCTCTTACCTGATTGGTAAAGCTGGAGCGAATTGTGGTCTCGATGCACTGGTCCAGGTTTGCATCAGCAAAAATAACAGCAGGGTTTTTACCTCCCAGCTCCAGCGAGAGCTTCTTACAGTACGGGGCGCTGCGCTCTGTGATGCGCTGGGCAGTTGCCGTGGAACCAGTAAAAGAGACCAATGGGACTTCAGGATGGCCGACGAGGGCGTCGCCTGCTCTCGGGCCGGTGCCAAATACCATGTTGACGACTCCTGGAGGGACACCTGCAGAGACAGACAGGTGTGCATTATCTTTTTTTAATAAAGGGTAATAGTGTAGAAATATTTATGTGCAATAATTCCGAAGAGAATCCTGCATACAAGTGGATTGCTCATGCATTGTGGGTGCTGCAAGTCCTACCAGCCTGCTGCATCAACTTGCACATCATCCAGGCAGTCACGGAGGTCATCTCGCTGGGTTTTGCCACCACCGTGTTGCCTGTAGCGATTGCAGGCGCAATCTTCCAGGTCAGAAGGTACAGGGGCAGATTCCAGGGGCTGATCAGACCAGCTACACGCACAACGACGGAGTTTAAAAACCACTTAAAACACTAAATAGAACAGGTTTTAATGGAAAACACTCGGAGCGCTCACCCACTCCCACGGGGCAGCGGATAGTGTAGTTCAGGCAGCCCATGTGGTCCATCAGGCTGCATTCGGTGGTGTGGTGGAGCACCGATGACGCAAAGAAGCGGAAGTTGTGCACTGACCGGGGAATGTCCACAGTCCGCGCAAACGTTAGCGTTTTACCTGTGATGCAACAACAAAGATATAGAATTTAACAGCAGAGAATAATACGGATACCAGACATTCATCAATCAGTGTTTGATGAATGACCCGGTGGCACGATCACGGATTATTTTGGACAATGCCTGAGCTTTCCTCTAGTGCCACCCTCAGGCCAAATGTCATTTTAGTGCACAATACATCTCATTATCTACACAGATTACCATTGGTCCGTACTTTCATGCTCTTTTGATTAGAATGACCCCATTTCATGACCCTTGGTCGGATTGAACATGACATTTCATCACCGTGGTCATTTTGATGCACATTTTTCACTATTTTCTGATGTTTTCTAGATCTTTGGTTGAAACCCTACGCATGTCATCAGTCGTCTGTTACTACTGCGCTTGAACAGAAGTTTTGAAATTAGGGTTTCCAAATGGAATTAAATTCAAGGATTTGAACATGCAGTTGTGTTCATTTGGATCGGGCAGAGTCTTGGGTTGATACCACATGTGTTAATGACAGTATAGGACACCTTGGTCTCTGGACTCAGCTTGGGCGAACTCCTCCAGGTGGGCTTCCAGCAGGTCGGCCAGCTTGTTGAGGACCTGAGCTCGCTGCTGTGGGCTGCGGGCGGACCAGCCGGGGAAGGCTTCTTTCGCAGCCGCCACCGCTGCCTCCACCTGAAGTCAGCAAAGCACAGAGATCAGCACTTTGTTCTGAGTGAAGTTTAACAGGGCCCTCCCCCCCAAAGGTATATTGACATGTTTGATTACTTCACTGTTGACACTGTAAAGAACAAAGGTGCTTCCCTCTGACCGTGTTCCACATGAAACACCAGAACATTTAACAATATACGACATGTAACAAAGTGCATTATCTTTTTTATTTCCTGGACCATCTGCAAGAATATGCTAAATAAAAATCTGGTTTAAATTTGTTTGTTTTGGAAATTGTTTGGAAAAAAAACCGAATGCAATCCAGTTCAACATCCCTGCAATAAATAACCTTTGTAAAGTTTAATAAGATTATTTTATCATCAAATAAAAGTGACCAAAATAGGGACAATGATTAACCCCAAATCACTGATACGACAGCTGCACGATGAGTCAGCTGGTTTAAAAGAAAAGTGCCAAACGCAGCACATGTGTGCACACACACACACACACACACACACAGACACAGACAGAGGAACGTGCAGCCACCGACACAACACATACGAGCCTACAAATATGCAAACATGCAAACATTAGCGGCCACTGCAGAAAGTACCAACAAACTTAATATTGCACGCGGCTCCCCTGTCTCGAGGATGACCCACCTCCTCCTCCCCGCTGTCAGGCACCCTGCAGTAGACCTCTCCGACGGACGGGTCGTAGGAGTCGATGTGACTCCGACAAGGGACGAACTTCCCTCCTATGAAGTTCTCCAGGACCAGGTATGAGCTCTGCGCCGCGGGGTCCGTCATGGCTGGATGCTGTCAAACTTCACACAACAGGCCGAGTGAGAGGACTGCTGCAGGTGATGGTCTCTAATCATAGAGGTATTCCAGTAAAGAGAAGTTACCTTGACTTTGCAATGATCCTCCCACTTTATAGCGGGCTCTTCCGTCACATTTCACAATAAAAGGCACCGTGGTTATGCTGCAGCAGTCGGCTAATTATTCTCCCACGCACTGGTGATAAGAGCCCATTAACTAGATCAATTCAGTCAAATTAAAAGACACATTAGGAAGGTGTATGATTTCTTATTTTTTTTTTTAAATAGTAAAATAAAGGGAACTCACTTTTCAAAATAATTTTGGGTTATTTTTGGTGAGACTTGTTTGTTCATTGAGCACAATAAGGTGCAACATGTACACACTTGGACTTCACCATTATGTTGGCATGACAGTGACGCTTCTAAATTCATTCTTGGCTCCGGGAACATGAAGTTGAAATGAGGTAAGATTGTCCTCAAAATGCAGAGTAAAAAAAAAAAACCTGCTCCAGAACAGTAAATGGACTTTGAGGCGAGATTGTTTTGTTGCAGAGAGAGAAAAAAGCAGCACAGATCAAACAGTATTCTGACTTTTACTTTATGTTAAAGATTAACCCGTTTTTAATGCTCACAGGAGAGATGTGGCTTACTATCACCAAAGTAGTTTATCACAAGGAGCACATGCTAGTTCACACTGAAGGGCCACAAAAGAACACCTTCATGATGACAATGTAAAACTAAACCAGTTTTAAATTATTAGTGATTATTAGAGTATATGGTGCCCACTATAGTTATTTTTAAACTAGTACGTGTGACAGTCCATTTCAGAAAGTTCTTCAGAAAGGTGTCAGGTGATCAGCATCATCCATTAACAGAGAAAGCGACATCACGGTAGGGGCCACCAGACTTAAGGGTTCTCATTCTAGATGCCTTGATGGCCCTTCAGAGGCTTCCAGGCCTTGTGTTTCATACATGTTCCAAGGGGACTGACACTTATTTGACTTAATGACGCGACACCTCGCATGTTGCTGAACACTGCCCTCCGGTGGCCCGACGCACTGCCTGTGTGCTGGCCGCTCCTCTTCACGAGCAATCACTGACCTGGAACATAACCGAGATCAGGCAAACGTATGTCTTTGTCTATTTGATCCCACTGCTGGTCTGTTTCTGCAGTCTGGAATCAGTCGGGATTCCTGAGACGACCACGTCATAGAACTGCAGTGTTTGTGACCGATGGTCGTTCATCCAGCAACTGTGGCAGCTGTAGTGAGTCATATTATATATCCAGTTGTCAATTTTATCAAAGATAATAAAATCACCCAAAGCTGGGTAAGGAGAGGGCCGACAGTCACCGCCTGGGTTGATGGTTCATCACTCACAAACTGCCAAATCATGTAATGCAAATAAAATCAAATCATAACATACAAACCATCATATACTTATGTTTGTGCTTTCTCTGCATAACTAGTCCTAAGCCAGCTTTAATGCACACACGTCCCTGTGTATGCGTACTGGAACTATTGCTCATTGTTAACCAGAGACATAAGACGCCTTCGTCACACATTTGTGGAGCAAAAAATATAATTGAATAAAGATCCCAAATCAGAAAGCCTCACGAATGCAAAAACACCATCAGGCATTATATGCATCTGTATCTGATTTTTATTTTATTGTTATCTTAATTTAATACTATGTTCTTTTAATTTGTGTACTGTTCTCCTTTGCAGAAATACTCTAAAAGAGCATTTTGGTGAATAAACAAACTTTACAAACTACTCAAACAAATCTACATGTTATAATTTTAAAAAAGCATATTTGACTGACTGCAGAAAATAAAGGCATAAAGTGTCTTTAGATTGATTTTCTTTCACTCTTCCATTGACTAGTTTATTAAATGGTGATCTCCTTCGATGCATTTCTTACGTTACTTTAACAGAACATGTTCCTCGTTGGTCGTGTGTTGTGGGCATTTCTTTAAAACTCTGAACTAACGTTCTCTTCTTTACGCACTCTGACAGTGAGATGTGTCTGTTGAGGTGCTTTCCACTCCAGCGGGAACCATCTGTCATCATGTGTCACTGTCAAAGCTGACGGGAAGTGATCGCCTCTACATTTTCACTTTCTACTTACTTTTACATTTGTACTTTGAAATAAAAAAATAGAAAACCCACTTTGGCGCCAGAGTTCTTGTTGTCAGATGTTGTTATTACAGGCTAGACACACTGCTGGAATCAAAACTCAAAACACATATTACTGATGCCATGTTCATTTTTTGCATCATCTTCCGTCACACCACCTTTCCCAACACATGGAAAAACACAGCTTCTTCAACCTTCCTCCTCCTCCTCCTCCTCTTCGCCGAGTCTTTGATAGGAAAAAACACAGATGAGCACTTCAAAAAGCATGTTGGTGCTTTACTGTAGAAGTACTTCAAGTCTCTTCTTGCTCACATAAATTAGAATGATGTCTCTTTATCCAGAGGTGAACATTTAAGTGTTCCCCTTTTTTTTCTGTTCACAAACTACTTTGGTGAGACTGGACCGTGTCTGCTTGGCTATGTAGCGTGAGATGCGAAACATATTTATAGTAAAAAATAATATGAAATGTTTTGCCTTCAACTCCCATACGACATAACGTCTCGTCCTTTCATGTTTTGATTAGGATCCTCATCTTAACTTGAAATTAAAAAAAAGAAATGTGGACTTCTTTTACTCCATACATAAGCAGGAAGTTGATGCCGTGCTCACAGCACAGCTGATTTCTTTCTGCACTGGTTGCTACATCGGGATTCTTACTTTTTCAGTCTAAATGAATGACCGGCTACGGCTCCTTCAAGAAAAGCACAGTGACATTATTCACTGTGGAAGCCTCTGCATGGGTGAGATTGTCTTATTATTGATCTGGCTTGATCGAACAGTGAATTTAGAGCAACAAGGTTTAACTAACAAATGAATGGTTCGACGGGGGGGGGGATGTGAAGTGGGTGGACAGCTGGGTAAAGCGCCTGTTTGACGTAGGAGGCTCCTGAGCATCTTGCCACATGGTATCTGTGCAGTTAGTGTTGATCAGAGCAGGCAGGTGAAGCAGCCGGTGCGGCGGCTGGAGAGGAGGTTGGATGAATGAATGTGACGCTCTGAGTCCATGAGGGACATCTCTTGAGGAATTGCACTTGGTCTGCGGCAGCTTGCAGTCTCCAGAGCACGGTCTGACTGGCTCCGTCGATGGAAAGGGGAAAGGCCCTTCATTTTTTGATCTGCGGTGAGGAAAAAAAAGAAGAAAATCACGAGAAAACTGACTAGGGACACACCTCTTTACGCAATAACATCAAATATATTTTGACACAGCACTTTACCTCGGTGACGACCCCTGCAGCAATGGTGGAGCCGACATATCGGAGCATGAAGCGGCCCAGCTCTTTGTAGTCTTTGTACAGCTCTAGTGACACCGGCCTCTGGGTTTGGATCTCCACGATGGCATTCATACCTTTACTCAAACACCTTAAAGAGAAAGACGGGAAGTAAGGACACACAAACAGGAAGTAAGGATAACACAGCCACCTGGATTTCAACGTTCAAACAGGAATTACATTTTCAAGCATTGTTTGATTATGTTTTATCCACTGTATTTAATGAAGTAGAAAGAAACATGAAGCACTTCCTCGGGAAAGTGATAAGTTGTTGAAAGTGACTATTCATTACGTCAGTGCTGCACACAGTAAGTAACGTCTTTATGTGTACTTGTTTCTGTAATATAAAGCACACTCACTTTGGTTTCTTCTTCAGGACCTCACCGCTGCTCTTGTGTAGAACGCTGACCAGTTTCCTAATGGTGGCTGGCTCACTCACTGTTTGGTAATGCAGCAAAACCTACACCGAACACACACACACACAGGTTTTGTGACCGTTGATCACCAAAATGTGTGCCAAATTTGAAGAAAGGTGTTCCTGAGATATCGCGTTCACCTGAAAACATAATGCCTCCGGCCACGCGGCATACAAACTGTTGGTAGTGTGACTGTGTGTGTGTGTGTGTGTGTGTGTGTGTGTGCTTGCTCTTACTGGGAAGCCTTGTGTGATGGGGACCTCAATATTGAAGAGAAGGATTCGGGCTCTGAATCGAGTACAGGCTCGAATGGGCTCCTTGGGATCACAGAACACACAGCCCACACTGGAAGGAAGCAGTTATCACTAATTATGTATCAAAATGTGCACGACCCAAACAAATGCATAACAAGCGTCACCAGTAAATATGATGAGAGCTAAAAAAAAGGACATGCATGTAATAAAGAAACAGCGAAGACATGCGTTTACTTGATCTTGATGATGTCCATGCCGGTGACCGTCAGGCTGACATGGTCTCCTGCTGCAGCCCAGTCCAGAGCCTCATCGTGGAGCGTAATACCTGCAGTAGAGTAGAAGCAGATCGAGTGTGATTCCCCCGACTGCCACAGGATGGCAGCGTTCACCACTCACTCAACAGTCGCCCACTTTCAGGGAGGCACAAAAAGGCAAATCCAGGCGCAGGTGTTTGTCGCGGATGTTATTTACTCCAGTAAATGGAAGAAAACAAAGACGACAAACGAGCTATTATACCTGAGAAAGTATCATATAATGTAAAGTTATGTATCCCGAGTTAATGTTAAGAATAAATAGTTTTGTATGCATGTGGGAGTGGTTTGTTTTGTTGCTTCTTTTGCTGTTGGATGGCGACAATATGTTAGAAACAATGTGCTGTCTTGATGTGGAAACAAGTGGAACAGTGTCTTCTTCAGGTATTTCCACCTGTGTAATGGGTGTTTGAGTGATTAAATATTATTATCTATCTGTGGCAAAGGCAGGTTAGGATGCACAGGCTTCATGCTCTGCTTCTGCAGATAACTGCAACAAAAAGGCTTTGATGAGATCTTCATTTGCCCTCACGAGTAACAATTTCCTGACACGGTTTTTAGAGGATTTTTGTGAGCCCTTCTCCCATTGCCATCTATGAGCAAAATGCTCTGAAGGACTGCATGACAAAGAAAAGTGCAGTACAAAAGTCACACACCCTGCCAGACTGGAAGCAAAGACACGCCCGTGCGTACCTTTGACGGTGCAGGTCTCATTGGGAGGCATTGCCAGTATCCTCTCTCCGGTCTGAATGTAACCTGCCTCAATCTTTCCTGTGACACAGAAGCCTGAACCCTGGTCTGGGAAGAGAATATGCAACATCAGCTTTAACACAGAAAAAGAGAAATGAGAAGGAAGACTAAATCATATGCCTTGGAAGTATGAGTCAGTGCTTTTACCTTTGAACACATCGGAGACGCACAGTCGGAACGGTTTGTCAACAGATCTCTGAGGAGCTTTGAAGGCGTCTTTAGAAGAGACGGTGGACAAAAAAAGAAAAAGAGGAAAAAAAAACAATGAGAAGCAGACTAGTCTGGAAATGATTCCGAGAAGCCTGGCGACCAGCGGTGATGAATCATTTTCACTCGTACTGGAAGAATAATGCTAGTTCCCCTACCGGCTATTAGTCAAGACGATCAGCACTTTATTGAAATTGGCACACAAACCTCGAAAGACACAATAAATCGTTTCCCACCGAGTCACTTTTAAGTAATATTCCACTCAAAACGTGTGCTTGAGTAGCAAACATTCACCCCTTGTCTATGGGGGGAGTATTTAATACTCAACTATTTTTTGTGAGTTTGAGCATCACTTTAAAACTCAGAGAAAAGTCATCGGCAGCAGTTTTTTTGATGCAAACAAATGTGTTTCATGAACACTTGAATAAAGCGATCACTTGCAGAGTCAGGAGTATTTCATGGTGTCACCGCTTTTCAGGAAACCACTTTTATTCTATTGGTTGATTACTCTTCTTTGAGTTCAAGAAGCTCATTCAAATTGGATAAATTCTAGATGCAAACAACTTGCATGAAAACCTAAAATTGTTTTTGCTCGTGCATTTTTACTTTCCCCCAAAGAGACCTGGTGCTAAGTGTCCAAAGGCAGTAAAGGCATTTGGGCAGCTTGCTCCATGCCAGTGTGCATTACCGATCTGCTCCAGCAGGCTGGGACCGGAGTACCAACAGGTCAGTTGGGACACTGAACTCCTGGTGACGAGGTTCTCTCCGGACAGGCCGCTGGTGGGGATGTAGAAAACATCAGACTCCTGGAAAACACACAAACAATGGATCAAACAACAGCAAAGCTATGCAATACGTATCCTTACAATGATGCAATACGTATCCTTACAATGATGCAATACGTATCCTTACAATGATGCAATACGTATCCTTACAATGAGTTAATGACTAGCTCAACGTTCTCAGATGTTGAGTAACTCACCTTGAATCCTGCCTGCTTGAGGAAATGTCCAAGCTTGGAAATGATTTCTCGGAAACGCTCTTGTTGCCAGTTTACCTGATTCATACATGCGCATAAAGGAAAAACACACAGAAAGAAAGGTTCCCCTTCAGCATGGCATTGAAATGGAAATGTGTCGGCAACATGCCAGTGATTACAGGAAACTAAATCACTAAAGTACACACACACATCACACATCCTTGGGCTTTTCTCCTGAGACAAAAACGTAGAAGTGTTAAGTCTTCAACTTTCATAAAAAGGTTCCACTTTATTGCAGGCGAAATACAGCAGCTTTCACCTCATCATAGAAAAAATAACGTCAGCTGCTTGACCATTTATTTTGATCTAAAGTGATTTAGATAAAAAAAAGAAGATTTTTCTTTTTCCAGGAGCAGATTGCATTCCAGCGCGTCAACGGTCAAATCAATATCAGCTATGCTGTAACTCTCAGCAAACCACACATCCCCACTTTGTGTCAGTAATGTGTAGCAAGTCTGACCTGGTCCATCTTGTTGACGGCTACAGCCAGCTGAGTGACGCCAAGCGAACGCACCAACAGGGCATGCTCTCTGGTCTGACCCCCCGCCTCGAAGCCGGCCTCGAACTCTCCTCGGCTGGCATCCACCACGAGCACCGCCACGTCGGCCTGGAGAGACAACCGAGGGCAAAGAAGTGGGCGCTTAAAATCACACACACAAACTCAAATTGGTAGGACGTTTAACAACTGAACTCTGGCGTTTTAACACATACGGTACCTGTGAAACCTCTTTTGTGAGCCTTAAGAGAAGAGCGACTGAAATGCTAGAAACCATTTCTAGCCCCATCAAACCATCACATTAGGAACTTTATAAGTTCATAAGACAAACTTTAATTTAAGCTTAAAGCCACTAGGACGCAAGATGAACAATACTCACGATTTATTGTCATGTTTGAATACAATTCCTAAGTCTTTTGGAACAATTCTGCATTCAAACCCCTGTGAGTTCTTCCAAAAGCTGAGCTCATTTGCTGCTCTTCATCGATGACGAAAGCTTTATCTTGTAATAAGTATCAAAAATTTAAATACAGTCAAATACATCGTACAAACAGCAATGGAATATTTGGTTTTCGTGTTGAATGAATGAACCGTTTACTGGAGATAATTACAGGCTGAGAAATATCATCTTGAGACTCAAAGAGCATGTGACTGACAGAAAACCCCTTAGTCACTACACGATGAGACTGATCGGGAGGAGTCATATGGTAAAAAGAGAAATTACATTAGTCCCTCGCAACAGACGCAGACAAGCACACCCATGCCTGCAAAAACACCTTGTGACACCCACACCCAAAACCACAAAAGTTATTTCAAGTCATGCCGACGGGTGTGGCAAGGGCACCGCCAAAAAAGGAAAGGAACTCATTCTAATCGTGCCGATGTTCGTTAACTTAAGAGAGATGCTGAGTTTCACTGTGAGGCTCAATTAGCTAGTAGCTGACTGATACATTCAGAGGTATTGGAAGAACCCTTTTTTAACTGTACAAGTGGGATCATAGTCACATAAATTATAGAATTGCATGAACTGTGACAGAGGATTTTACATCCTCTCCTACATTAGATTTACTTTGAACCTCTTTTGATCCCCGGGATGGAGATATATATATATATCGGGATCGTATATATTTATATAATGGCAGCTTCCACCACTAGAACACCAACATCAGGAGGTCTGCATTGTGATACCTGGAGATCCCTCATTCACTGTGATGGTTTGTATGCGTTGTGCAGGCTGCTTGGATACTTGGATGCTTGGATGCTTGGATGCTTGGTATACCTGTGCAGCTCCTGTGATCATGTTGGGGATGAAGTCTTTGTGTCCTGGCGCATCCATTAGGGTCACCACCTTAGAGTTCGTCTCAAACTTTGTCATGCCCACATCCATCGTCACACCCCTGGAGCAAACACAAATAAATGAGCGGATTTGTTTTGTGACTGAGTCAAACATTTCTTCTGTACAATCATTTGTGTCGAAGTTGAACAAAGTGTAGAAATCTTGTGGACGGAGTGCTGAGTAGCTGGACTGCCTTATAAGGTCATGTAGATTTAAATCCTCGGACAATTTCATTTCAAGAGCAGCGTCCTGTGGTGGGTGGGGCGGAGTATTATGCATTCGCTTCAGAAGTTACTGATAAGCGAATATGGATTCCCACCCGAGTCACTTTCTGTTTCTGGCGGTTTTCGCTTCCGTTTCACTCTGGTAACAACAACAGAGACGGCAAACGGGGACATGTGTTCTATAAAACATATTTCAGCTGATAAAAGGTCATCATTAGAAATGTTATCTGCACAACACACCCCAACTAGCGTAGGAAAGACTTGGAACAAGCTGTTTTCTCCAGATCACATCGAGGACAATGTTACGTTGAGTCACAATCACGAGCACCAGTGATGGGACAACATGTTTGACTCTTAAGATTAGCTTGTTATCACGCAAAGCACACAGCAGGAAGGGACTGCATGTAGGTAAGCGTCCTCCTCCATCTATAACCAGATCCAGACCTCCGCCCCCAATGTGTGTTGGGGGGGGGGGGGGGGGGGGGGGGGGGGGTTTTGGGAGTAGCTTCACCCTCAAAATGTACCTGTCTCGCTCCTCGCCAGTTTCGTCCAGGACCCAAGCATAGGCGAAGGAGGCTTTGCCTGCCTTCTTTGATTCCTGCTCGTACTTGTGCATGGTGCGCTTGTTCACGTTGCCCAGCAGATAAAGCAGGTGGCCCATCAGAGTGCTCTTACCCGCATCCACATGACCTGCGGAGAAGAAGAATGGAATAATGCGGAGGAGTTAGACGGAAAGAGGAAAAGGAGGTCAGAGTGTGGGGAGAGATAGAGGGATGGGTCAGGACAGAGGATGATGTAACAAGAGTGATAAGACAGGTAGGGGAAGAGAGAAGATAAGATATTGCAAAGGGGAAGCCACGGATGGGAGAAGGAAAGAAGCAGCATTGCTCAAGTGGAGAGAAGGTAGACAGAAATGGGAACAAGGATGGAGGGTGAGAGGGGGGGAAGGGAGATGAATGTGGTGAAACTAAAGGTTTCACATGCTGTGGGAAACTACGATCATCTGTACTTATGAAACTACCAAGTCACTTTTTCTGGTGTAACTGAGAATGAGAACATGATTGAGCAACTGCACTGGTCTGCACTTAAACACGTTCACTACTATTAAACTTAGACGTGTGCACGAAACGATTCAAGTTTAAAAGTGACAGTCCAGAAAACTTTGTACTTTTTTTGAACAAATGTTGGACATTTTCATGTGAAGTTATTGCAGAAAGTTGAAGAATTGTTCCTAAAGGAAAGAATTCATAAAAATAATTAACTCCCAAAATGTTGTTACTGTATTTATAAATAAGTTCCTCCACGTTATACTCTAGCTGTACTTTTTAATGCATCATAAATAGTCTTATCTTAAATGTTACTGTTCTGTATATTGCTCAATAAATGAAGACTACTTCCTCTTTGTATTTAACTGTAGATCAATGTAGTCGTATGAGGATTGAATAGAGCATAATTTAGTTTTTTCATCTGCACATCGTATTGTGCAGAATGTCTTTTGCATCCCTTGTTGTTATTATGCTGATCCCTTGAAGTTCTATTAACTTAAATTTGAATTCACGAGTGGTTTCATGTATTTTTCTTCCCACCTATAACCACCAAATTTAACAGAGGTTTGCCCCCCTGCCTCTTCTCCAGTTCAGCTTTGATGTCGATCGTCTGCCGGGCCTTTCCAGCGGAGCGGCCCGGGGTGGGAACCGTGGAGGGCTCGTCTCCATTTGACCCTTTAGACGGAGTCCCGGGACGCTTGGACGCGGCCTCTGAGGCAGCGGTGGCGTTTTCAGGGCTGCCACCACGGCGCACCGAAGCGGCGACAACGCCGTTCTCCGCTGTGCTGAGGAGAGAATACGGATGAGTTTCATCACGGTGGACCACAACACCTTCTGCACAGTTCATGATCAAGCCGGTATGCATCTTCCAAAATCATTAGTACGGATATATTCCACAAACAAGAAAGTTGCATATCTAGACTCGGGTGATCACACACACACACACACACACACACAACTCAGGTTCACTGCTCATCCAAATTTAAAGCCCTCACTGCTTTTCATTTCAAATAAAACTAGTCATTTGCAAGGATTAAATGATTTACAATGTAAATGGCCAGAGGCCTGTGTGTTAGGTACCTGGGAACATCAAAGCCCATGGTCTGCTTCTTGCCAGAGACGGTCATGCGGGCCACTTTGGGTACCACTTCAGAGTCCAGTTTATTGTGAGCGACATCTCTGCTTTTAGCTACAGGGAAGAGAGGAGCAAAACTGTACACCTCCTCAGAAACAAAGGCAATCCTGATGACCCACTGAACAATACCAATGAAATGTTATATTTCTTTCCCATTTAAAAAGGGCATAGAGGTGATTTGTACGAATCGGTGACAGTCGCTACGTATCTTTCATAACCATGATAAGACTGAAGGGTTTTTTGCCTGAGTGCATCTGCTAAATAGTTACATAAAATACCTGGTAATATTCTAACATAGCTTATTCAAGCAAGTGGTGTTGATAGAGACATCCACAGGATATGACTATTGTCCTGGCCATAGCCGTGTGTCTTACTGGCAGAGAAGGTATACATATTCTGCGTGAGCATGTGATGCAATCAGTTGCTCTCTGATCATCCATCAATCTGACTGATAGTCCATATTCTGCAGCAGTGAGACTTGCTGAGGTCATTGCTTCGTCATCCCAGTCCCAAATGGCCGCCGGTCCCAGTCATATCAACCTGCGACTGATTCATTTAGACGGGGCTGCACAGCCAAGCCAACTGCACCCCGTGTGCATCTGTGTGCATGTGTGTGGGGAAGTGGCATCCAGGTTCCGAGAGGGTTAATATCAGAAGTGGCCGTTGCCTCCCCATCTCCACGTAAATAGAACAGTGTGACGGAGCGTTTCACAGAATGAATCTTCCGAAAAAAAGGTGTCACTTTAGCAAAGTGCAGGGCTGGAGGTGAAGGTGTATTATTGCACACGCACAACGTATTTAAACAACCGTGCTCATATATGCACTAAGAGACATCCACAACACACCCCAAACTCCCACACACTGTCCTAAAAATAAAACATTGAGGACCTTGATCAAGAAAGAAAAGCAAGACAAACACTGCTCAGAAGTTAGTTCCCTTTGAAGACTTTTTAACAGCTTTGGTTAAGCATGCAATTTAGAAAGCATACTAATCCCTTATGTGCTCCTGTATGCATAATGTGGTTCATTCATCATAAAAAAAAATACCCTGAGAGAAAATGAGAGGAAAGGAGGTGTGATTCAACTGAATTATTAATGGACTTTCTCTAGCAGCACATTCTGTGAATGACTGGCTCTGCATTAGAGAAAAAGTCCCTCTCATTCTGAAACACTGATTCACAAGTGAGGCAGCTCACTGCAGCCTGAAGAGGCTTCGATTCCCTTTTTAAAATAATGACATTTTGCATGCCGTTTATTCCCACACACTGATCCTTATCAATTCAAAAGTTGGGAAAAGTGGATACGGTAGTAATTTAAAAAAGATCACAGCAGAAAGATAAAAACAGTTCTACATCTGTAACACCACTGTCGTCACTGAAAGCTGCATCATTGGAGTGTTTTCTTTCAACATGAGATAGTGAAAGAACTCTCGGGGGAATTTCTGGTTCTTCCTGCAGCTGGGGGGCTTTTCATGTCCTTATTACAGTGACGAGGAGGTTTCTACCACCTGTGTCAAACAGGACACCAGCCAGCCTGAAATATACTGATATCAGCTGTGAAACAATTCGATCACATCCAATCCAATATGGTCACTAGGATCAGCTAATTGAACCTACACATCCCTAATTACGCATCGTTATTAAGCACATGATGGTTGTATTTTATTCACTTTCATCTTAGCCGGTGTTGAAACAGACAGACACACCCTTCGTAACTCGCCAAAGTTCTCGCATAGTAAATCAATTTTCTAACTAGCGGACTCAAAACACTGTAGTACCTTTGCAAACAACTGACTTGCCATATCTTTCTTTGTGGGCAGGCCTGGGGGCAGCAATACAGTGCAATCAGTTTGTGAGGCATACTTAGAGCAGGATCTCTTTACACTGTCTGGACCGGCAGGTAAACAGTTGGTGTCCTCCCAGCCAGGATTTCTCTGGATGAGGGGACCCATGCAGCGAGTGAGACGAGTGAGTCAGCTCTACACCTTGGCCTGAGGGCCCAACTGAGCACAGGATAAAAGGGAGTCCGCCCAGGATATGCAAATATCAACATCCCCCCCTTACCACACGTCCAAAAACACAAGCATGCAGGTCAGAGTAACAGAGCAGAAGTAAAATAACAAGGGTTCTTTAAAACAACTGCTTTGATGGTCATGCCAATAACACAATGAGAATTCTGTGTATAAAATATTGATAGAGGCTCCCTACCACTTGAGGCCGCTAAAGGCTGTAAAAGATTGTGTTTGATTTAACTCAGATCTTCATAGGACTACAGTGGGGGGAAACCTTTTAACTGATTTAAGTGTTTTATCCGAGTTTGGGTCAATAAGTCTGTAAAGGTTTGGGATTAGTGTTGTCTGGTTGAATCTTCAGGGAACAAAAGGAACAAAGCGCACACGATGAAGATTTAAATCATACAGAGTCCTATATAAAGGTGATGTTCACCAGATAGGATGGAGTGAAGTCACCTGACACGGTATACGTTTAGGATTAAACCCCACCGATGGATATACCAAAAAGAGTTCAACTTAATTCACATT
The DNA here is from genome assembly GCA_028022725.1 of Lycodopsis pacificus. Taxonomy (NCBI): domain Eukaryota; kingdom Metazoa; phylum Chordata; class Actinopteri; order Perciformes; family Zoarcidae; genus Lycodopsis; species Lycodopsis pacificus. The sequence goes on along the minus strand of CM051705.1, from coordinate 6,528,609 downwards.
TGACAACTCAGCTTTTAACTACAACTTTTAACTATGATTATACAGTGCTGTATGCAGATTATACCACATTATAAGAATGTTCTTCATCATAGACAAGGTTCTATTCGCTGTATGTATTTGTTCATGTTTTACAAAGGGTTTAACCTGAGCCAGGCGACACAACAATGATAGCAATCTAATCACATCCATACATAGTTAGTGGTTAAAAAAATAATAATATAGTCTTCGGTTTGTTTTTAAACGGACTTTCAGGTGTTCAGGTAAGGAAAAAAAGGTATCGGAACATCTCTAAAAGGCAAGATGGACAAAAGAAGTGTTTGGTGAGTAAAGCCCGGCACACTGGATCGGAGTTGTGCGATGCGTTTCATTTTAGAGGCTCAACACAATGTGACCGTGCTGTGAATTAAGTTAGTTGCTTTCCTGTTCCGCTTGTTAGTCCTTACTGTTGTGCAAAGTTGACATCACAGTCATGCACCGTCATGATCATACTGTTCATCATGTCTGCATCAAGCAAAGACAATGCAAAGGGGTGTCTCTCTCCACATGCTAGATGCTCAAATTAGCACCGGATACTCTTAAGATTACGCCAAGGTTGCAATACATTAGAGCAGGGATTCCCAAAGTGTGGTGCGCGCACCCCCAGGTATCGAAGACAACTTGTCATGTACACTTAGCTTCCAACTTAGCTTCCAACTTAGCTTCCAACTTAGCTTCCAACTTAGCTTCCAACTTAGCTTCCAACTTAGCTTCCAACTTAGCTTCCAACTTGAGCACGCAACATGCAAAACAAACAGGCGAATTCTACAACACAGATCGGTACCAAACCGATCCATGACAAGATATTTCTGCACTCCCATTAAAAAACATTATTGCTGTCATAGCCAGGATTTTTGATTCAGGCTGCACAACCACAACATTTAGATAATAAATGAACCAGACTGCTTCTGCAGACGGTCACGTCACTGCTTAATAAGCTTGTTCAGGAGTGTTTGTGCCTTCAACCGCTCTAGAAGTCAACTCTTGTGTTTCTTGTAACAAGAATGCAACTTTCCATTTGAATAAGGAATCCTGTTTCTCTCTCAAACAAATCGCACCACAACAAAGCAGTAGCACCGATGGCACGTCAATCTAAACGCACCCGCATTCTTTTGACCACTTGCTATGAGTAAAATGGTATTTTCCAGTATTGGCACCACATCACATGAAGCGCTATGTTTGTGCAACATGTACGCCTTGCAGAGCTGCAGAGCCTGTAAAGACACAAAATGATTTGATCTGTCAAAGCCTTTGACAAAAGCTGTGAAAGTCGAGAGACATGATCAGATTTTCCTACGTAGGTGGCGAGTGAGACACACAGAGAGTGAGACGATCGGCTGCTACGCCGAGTCGGTGACATTTTCTCCAAGAGTGCAGCTTCCTGCTCAAACCCACACACTGGCCCGCCTCGAGAGAGAGAAAGGACAAAACAGTTGCCGGACAAACCCACTTGCTAATAAGACTTATTCATTTCAAGATTCTCACATCCAAAACGCGCTGTACCGTGATACATATCTTCACTCACAAAGCACACCACAACATGCCAAATAAACCATATTATTTCCAAACTCCCAGGACTGCACGCACACGGAGAAACCTGTTTGACTTCTAAATGTTTGACTTGTCATTATTTCAACTATCTGCTCCTCGTTGACTATGTTCTCCCCTCAGGCTCAGCGGTCTGTTTGCCACCCTGAGGGTTCACTTCACTCAGCTCTCTGCACCTGTATAAAGTTTACGCACATCTAGCCAAACCCCCCCCCCCCCCTCACTCAAAGAGCGTTGTCACATTTATGCAAACAATGAGGCGGTGCAAGAAAATGACTGAACAGTATAGGAACGTTTGATATCAGCCCTTATCGTCTCCTTCTGTCTCATAACTATAACACAGACCAGTGTCCTGATGACAACAGTAAGAAGAACAGGGCTGTTATCTACCAACCATCTAACCAGTCCTTGTCCAATCTGAAGTCCTCTTCTTCTTTAAGGGCAAGTTTCGCCATTCAAACCAATACTAATGACTCAAAATAAACATGAAAGTTACCAAAACAAACCCTGGGCTACCCTACAAAAAAAAAAAAAAAAGCATTCACTGCACCAGATACATAATGCAGAGCATGCCTTCTATTTAACTCCTTAATATTTATTACAACAAAGACTTGCTACTGTACAAACATACATACTCTACTTATATTTTAGATCAGAACAGGGAATAGAGCACCGGTCTGACTGGTTATGTAGAATTAGTTTAATACAACAACCCTAAAAAGATAATTTTTACACTCAGACACACAAAAGCACACAACACAACCAGAGAGACACGCCCAGACACAGGTGCATTCAGAGAACGTACATTCAGTCATTTTTATTTCAAAATTAGACAAATGAACCTCTGGCAGAGTGTCATGACACACCCACTGAATCAAACTCATTTGCGCATCCTAAAGTTAAAAGCTTGTAAGAGCAAGAAAACCCCCGTTTACCTCAAGTCTGAAGGCATTCCTTTTTGACTCATTCAGTGCAATCTTTATTCACAGTGCCTGCATTCATAGTAAACTCTTTTTCAATATCAAACACCAACAGGGTTCACTTGTCTGTCTCTGTGTGTGTGTGTGTGTGTGTGTGTGTGTACTTGCATTCGTTTGTTCTCACTCCCTCATGGGAAAATCTCCAGGTGTCCTCGAAAGCAAAATGTCTACCCCATGATCTCAAACCCAGGCAGCAATAAACCAGAACAATGGTTAACTGATCCATATTCCAATAGCTGCAGCACACCTGCAAACAAAATCAACCTCTTTCTCGTTTTGAGGGTTCATGCAGATGAAAACCAGAAACGAGGCCATGCAGAAAGAGATGTACTTGTTCCCCGGGTAAGATTACACTACTTTACAAAAAGAAATGTAAATTAAAAAGCCAATGGCTGTCTAAGCATAGAAAAATAAGACTCAAATTTAAAAAAGGTAGAAAAAATAACGACAGTAAATGAGAAAAAAAAAACATTTTTAAAAGTTCTTAAAATACTTGTTGCCATTTGTAACTTAGCTGTGATTATTTTCAAGCTGCCAGAGAGACGAAGAAACATTATTTATCTGTATATAGTAGCAACTTAAGACTTTTAGCATGCCGCTATAAGAAAAGAAATGTGGTAATATGGTTTCTGGCAGAGTTTCTTTTTCAGCAGCGAGTATGTCATTTGTCAGTCTTTGTTGGTCCCAAATGTTTCTTCACTCCACATGATGGACAAAGTTTTAAAAATTGATGAGTGCCGCATCTCTTTAAGATTAGTTCAGTTGGTGGAGGAAAGGCCACCAAAAAGATCTGAGGTTCTCATCCAAAGGGAGTTCATTTCGCCCCAACCTGGACGCGGCTGAATTAAGAGCCATTTGTTTCCGCTCGTCTACCTGGTGAAAGCTTTTCGCTGATTAGCGCGGACGATGTCGTCAGGTGAAGGCACGTCGAAGCGGAATGGTACAATCGGCGGGAGCGGTGCATGCTGCTCTTGGGATTCATCTTGGGATTTACACAGGAAAGCCTGGGAACCACTTCCTGTCTTCGGACCTCTTATTTGTCCCTTCAGCTTATTCCTCACCCTCTTCGGTTGCCTGTGCCCCTGAATTGACAAAGTGATGGCAAATACTGATGGTTGTGCAAACACGGAAGAATCCATCCCCAGGTCAACTGAATCTGGAGAGGACGGTGAGAGGGGGTCGCTGTCAAAGTGCAGAGGGCCTGCTCCATCTGACTGGGCCATGAGTGCACTCAGATCTATAGTTTGCTTCATCTTCGGTGACCTGATGTTTCGGTGGTATGGTTTGTGGTCGCGCTTACACTTGGTCCCGCCCTCTTCAGTACTTGCTGCTAACACACCAGCCATCTCTGGTTTTGCTGGTAAAAGGAGGGAGGTGAGGGAGTACTGTGACCCATTTGAGGTGGTTGAGGTTTTGCCTTTGTGCTCAGATGCCAATTGTGACAAAGAGAGCAGCTCAGAGATGCCAGGTGGTTGTTTCGGTGCATTTCCTGGAGATTCAACGCTCACGGGCTGAAGGAAAGTTAAGGAACTGTTGAGCTGATGCTGCGAGGCCAGCTGAGACAATGAGGCGGTTCCAGCTAGGCATGCGCGAGTATTGTTGGTTGGTTTAGAAAAGGTGAGCGAGTTTGCCGGTTGTTCAGTGCTTTGTGTTTGCGATTGAATGTGCGTATTCTTGTTTTGGTGCTGTGAAGCGAGCCCAGACAGCGAGAATGTTTGTGCTGGTGCAGCCCCCCCCTGATACGTCACAGAAGCTATGCCGCTTTGGGGAGCGTGAGAGGAGTTACTGATGGTTGGGCTGCGGTTTGAATGTTCCTGCATTAAATCAGCCAATGATGGGCTTCCCTTAGGATCAGCCATTGAGGCTTTGCCGCCAGTCCCAACTCCCACCGAGTGCTGATTGCACAATAGGACAGAACTGAGACTTCCGAACCCGGGAGGAGCAGCCAGAGGAGAGCTTGCAGTTGTTATCTTGGGGTTGTTTAGCGACAGACTACCGAGTGACACTGAGAGGAGGGGGGGAGCAAAGCTGTGAGATGCTGAAGTCATGCTTAAAGACGCCAACGTTCCCAATGAAAGACTATTCTGGTTAGGCACAATGGACAGTGGGGAATTAGGTCCCATTGTGAGGGCACTTAATGAGTGAACACCCAAAGCTCGCCCTGTGTCAACCGCTCCTGACCCTTTACTCTTCTGCTCATGCGTAGACATGAGCTGTGCAAGATTGGCACCACAAGTAACACCTGGACCACTGTTCTGATGAATAAAATGTTCATCTTCAGAGGTGCTAACCCAAAAGTCAGCCTTATGTTGCAATAAGAGGTCACTCAGGTTTGGTGCACTTGTTTGCGGACGCGGCTGTGTGTGTTTGCACCTATCGGTTTGGGGTTTATGTGCATTGCATGTAATGTCTTTGTGAGAAGCTCCTTACCTTACGAAAGCCAATCGCAGTTGCCGAAGAGGAGAAACAGGAGGACCACAGAACAGAAGTCAGATGAATCGTACCATAAACAAGAGGGAAAAGAAGAGAAAGAAGGCACTTTGTTAAACACTCGCATGGCTAAAATGTGTCATCGTCACACACGTGAGCTTTCATGTACACAAAACGAATAAACATTATTCAAAATGGTCTTTTGATCAAGTACCTTCAGAAGAATCCACAGGCATTCATACATTTCTAGTTTGACAGATATTCCAGAGTAAAATATTGCCAATTTGCGATTTCTGGCTAACGTTACACTCTCTGCTAGCACCTGCCCCATCGGTACTGTGCATGTGCAACTTTCAGCACAGGCGAGAAAGAAGCAAGATGGCTAACTTGTTAAGATACTTCCATGATTTCATTTCTAATCTGTGTTGAGAATTGCACATGCACAGTACCGATCGAGCAGGATGTACGAATCAGGTAGCGAGGGACACATGTTGCTAATGTTGTTGTTGTTCCTGTGTAGCGCAAATGAGCTGATAAGCATTTAAGGCTGTATAGGAGGCATTTCCAATGATGGTATCGGTATAAGAACAACTCTAAAAGCCAACTATATTGATTGTTTAAAAATGCTAAAATGTGGCATATTCAAAATATTTTGACTGGCAGTGTGCATGTATACTGAACAAACTACTAATCTAATTATGGATCAGGTGACACAAAGACTAGGCCTTATTCTGTGTACTGGTAACCGAGTACTGTTTCTTTAAAAAGGAAACTAGATCACTTGCTACATGACAAGACATTTTAAGATCCTGTGCTTTGTTTAGCAAATAACGTGGATCAGTTAAGAACAACAATTTCTAATTAATTTTATTCCACAACCAATACAATTATCATAATTTGATCCACTCAAGGCGTACCTTTCTCAGCCATGGCCTCTTGTTTGGTTCTTTGTGGAAGCGGCGCTTTCTCCTGGCTAACTCCTGCCACCGAAGCCGCGTCTTCACCGGTACTTCTGGTAACTGGGGCTGTCTTGGCGTCTTCAGACAGGACGGCGTCCAGGGCCTTCTGTGGGTCGAATCCACATCTTATAGCTGCCTCGGTCAGGACTGAGTCTGGCACTGTGTCTCCCAGCACGGTTCGCATATGGTCCAAACAGGAATACAGCTTGGCTATAAAGTAAAACACATAAGTTATACACAGAAAGTTAAACTACTTTTCAACAGGATCTTCAATTCATTTTCAAACACAAAGGTGAAGTTCAAAAGATCTCCGTCATTTGTCACTTGCATAATTCATAATATTACCTTGGTCGAGAGGGTCAAGGCTGTGGCTGATGGTAGGAGACATGGGTACATCCTCTTCATCCTCTTCTAAAGGCTCCTCCTTTGGTGCTTGCCTATCTTGACGCGAGTAGATGAACTGATTTGCTGTACAAACCACAAACATCTTTACTTATTGATTTCAAAATCGAAGATGTGATGTCTGGTTAATTCTGTATAATATTGTCTCTTTATTACCAAACATATATCCTTGCTGATCCATAATATTGCATTCACTGGTACCAACCTGTTGCTGGTGATATACAGCAGTCATCATCCACAGACTGTCCATACACGTCATCATCGTCAAAGTCTAGAAACAAACATATATAATTGAGGTTCAATTGTTTTTCTACTTTACATAAACCCACACATGTAACAGTTAAAGCACTTGCAGTAAAAAAAGAAAAGAAAACAGCTGTCAGTTACTTTGCCTTGTCAGCTAATTTTACAGATGACATAACAAACAGTAAATTGGGAGCCAGGAAATGTTTTACAATTACTTCACTGTACGTTTTAGAAATTGGGATGTTTACTAAGTTATTAGGGTGAGTGGATGTCTATATAACATATCTAGCAATGTATTAGAAGCTCGTAAAATGTGTGTCAAAACACTGGGAAGTTAGCAAGCGAGCTAAGAAGCTGGCGTTACCGTACCATACACGTTATTAACGTTATAGACATAACCCATCAAGTTGTAACGCTATAATGTTACTCTGAAAGCTTTGGTGTATAGGGAGATAATATAGTTATAGCGCAATTTATATTGTGCCAGGTGTCAAGTGACACGACAGCAACCTTATCTTCCAGCTAAACTAGCTACCGTTAGCTGCTAAAGCTACAATCAACAACAGTGGATTTTAGCATAGCAGCTAACAGTTTGGTGGTTTGAGGCCTAGCTGAGAAGCTTCAACAGTTATCAACGCCTTGTTCAGGCTATCTACCTTCATCGTAGTTGTAACCTCGCACATTTCGGTGCCGAGACATTTTGCTTAAGTGTCTTCTCTCGGCTCCAGCGTAAATACTTTTCGGCTCACAGACAGTTGTGACATGTGTCTCACTGCCCAACTGCCATTGCTGCTGCTACTGCTGCTGTGTGGAACTACCGGTAACGGTAAACAGATTAGATTATTCAGCGTCGGAGATTGATCAATTAAATCAGAGATTTTTCAAAAGTCTTTAATTTCGCTATATGTGGGTTTTTTTTTGGATACTAAACAATCTAGCCGTTAAAAATAAAACGTAAAAACTTCCTTACAGACAAGAATGGCTGACGTAACTTCCTGTTCGGGATCCGATCTCCCGAACAAGCTTCACGATTTGCGCTGAGTGACAGACTTCCAGTCAGTTGATGTTTGCAGAGCTTATTATTAGCATTTTAACTTGATACGTGTGCATTGGAATGACTAGGAGGGCAATAATTATTAAGTTAAACCAGCATGCCCTACATAACCGAATTTAGATCTAGTGATTAGGGTCTTAATGGTCTGAACTGAAGGAAAATTGTCTTAGAAAACCCAGTGATCCTCATGATGATGGAGATGATAAAGGTAGTATAATATCATGTTTGCATGGGACCTGCAAAAAAACAACACTTTTCAGTTTTATGAATGAGGAAACACTTGCATTCATGATAATACGTATGTCTTATTAATGTGAAAGAGGAAGCACGATAGGCTTTCACGGATGAACAATGACAAAGTGGTTAGAAGCGTTTTCCTCTCTGCACAACGCAGCCTTGAGAAAATTACCTAAAGAGGTCAAGAGAAGTGCACATACAGAACACGAGAGTCTGCCTGCACAAAATACACAAACGACTTTCAATCCCACCTGTGATCTTGAGGTGTGAATGTCTCAAACATTTTTTTGTCAAAGGTTATGCCCTATGGTTAGAGACCAACCCATCTGAGCCCACACTACACCTCGCACAAGCACACGCACCCAATGAGTGACATCATTTTTTCCTGCTGTCTTTGTACCACAAGAAACTTATAGCCTGTCTACCACAAAAGGGAAATAAATTACATGTGCGTGCTTATGTTTGTGCACATGTTTATCAGTCTATATGTGCATGTCCTTTATGGTTACACGCACATGTGTGCAGGTGTATGCCTGTGTGGTTATTGATACATTTTGTCGTCCTGATGTCATCTACAGTGGCCTCTGCGCCTATGAAAGAAAGGAAGATAAAAATGGCAGACAACAATCTGACACCAGTGATGCAGGTATGTACACTCGAACATCTGCATGCATGGGTGACATGAAATATGAGGTCTGGCGTGTCACCCCAATCTAAAAATAGAGCAGCATAAAGAAAGTCGCCTGCTTAGGTAATTGTAAAGACCTTTTCACAATGAATAGCTCATATTGCAACTGGCAGTTTGACAAAGAGCAGCTATAATTGACAGGAGGGGGAGTCATCAATAGCGGGGGAGTTTATTATCTCTTGTGTACAAAGTTTTATCTTTGCTGAATAGTGTGCGTATGTATCTGCGCGTGCGTGTGTGCCTCTAAGTGGGTGGTGGTTTCCCCTCTAAAATTCCACTTCCTGCGTTTTGATGTCTTTGTTGCACATCTACACGTCAAAATAAACAACTGCACACACACACACACACACACACACGTAACACATGACACGCTCACTTTACAGGGTCGCACAGGTGACAGAGAGGGAACTCTTCTTTTGCATCACTAAAATGTTTCTAGGACACTCTAAACCCAAATGCAGCAAAGAGCACATCATATGTAATGGAAATGGAACATATTGCACAAGTTAAAAATAATCTAAAATTGTAATAGTGTTTGCAGGATTTTTTCCTCCGTTGTCCTTGTTTAGTATAACCGTTTGCAGTAACAGCAACACAAACCTGGTAAACAACAAAAACAGTGTGATACCAAATTAAAAAAAAAATGTCTTTCTTGTTTCTTCTTCTTGTTTTGTTAAGTCTTTCTGCTTTGTTTGTGTATCAGATTTAGAGATACATTGAATAGCGTGTGTGCAGCAATAGGGTTGGGGTGTGATTTTCACACCTCTACACATGCAGGATCTGAACATTCGTTTCCTTTGAACGTCTTCTAAGCACTCTCTGGTCAAATCTGTGCTGCCGATGTGGCCACAGAGTTCACGGAAAGCATAATCAATGAAGTGTTGGGCTGATTACATGGATTAATTAAACAGATGGATGGACAGATTGTTAGAGGAATGAGCGGATCAGTGGATGGGTGCTTTGTTTAAAAGATTTAGAAATGATATTGTTGAATGACCAATAAACTTTATGGTTTGCATCCATCATATTTTTCTCTGTAACTGAATTATATTCAATTCTAAGAGATTCCCAAAATGGTTGTTGACAAGTGGATTGCAATGGTATCTATGGAATCAAGTGAAAGCAAGGATTGCAAATCTATTAACAACAGCATGCAAATCTGAAAACAGATTAAACCCATGGTGTAATTGTACAAGGCAGAGCTTATGTGCGGGGTGAGGGGTGAAGTCCATCCCAAAAGTTGGCAATGGGTATGAGATAATGCTTTACATAATTTGCAGAGGGCACAAGGCATCATGGGAAGAGTCTTTCGCAGGAACTCAACCCCGGGGAAAATGCAAAACCTACACCTTTGGCAGTCTTTGACAGGTGGTCCAAACAGCTAAAGTCAGTAAAGAAACACATGTGAGGTCCATCAAGTAACAAATTGTGAAATGATAAGGCAATGATTCCTAAACCAGATTAAAAGCAATAGTTATTTATTTAAAAAAAAGAACCTTTTACATTTGATTGACTATTTCCATAGCATTCATTAAGTAGGTGTAATAAAATATTCTTTAAAACATTTTCCTGAATAAAGATTGCTGGATTTCAATGTACTGCAGAAGAATGCTATAACGTAGAAATCATTTGCATGTTTATATACATCCAATAGCAATTCGTCAAGATGTATAGGTTTGTTTAACCCCGCAACCATTCAGGATCACATTCACTGTTTGACTAGGGATCAACCCATCACCAAAGCAGGCCTTTACATGCACATTGACACACAGACAATCAACAATACCTTCCCAACACTGGATCTGAAAGCCTGGTGGGATGATATCTCATGCCCAGGGGCCTTCATTAAAAATCATTCAAATGAGCTAACCTGTGCACACAATGCTTTGCAAGAGGGGGCGACCTTCACAATACCTGCCCTTAACCTGTCCAATCGCGCCAATGCAAATGTCCTCAGCTTGGAGTCAATGGGTCTCAGGCTTCCTGCTCAAACTACTATAGGTGAATTTGCATACCTCCCTTCCTTCAATTTGGTTTCAGATGACAAGATGAAGTTTTTGATATCACCCTCGAGGGAAAACGACACATACTTACAGATATACACACAAATAAAACTAGTGGAGACAGAATTTCATTTACATAATTGTTTGTATTTGAAGTATGGTTGGACTCTGGTTATTACTGGTGTTTAAGTTAGTTTTTGTGCTGTATCTTTTTTACTGGCCCACTTTTTTTTCTCCGTGTGAGGCATCTTGTATTGCAATCTTGCACGGTAGCTGCTGTATAATTAAAATATGATTTGAATAGATTAGAAGTACCACCTCTTCAAGGCAAACATGGCTGAACAATGCTTCTGCACACAGGTGTGTATGGGATTTCAAGTCTAGCAATGGCACCCAGGCAACCATGCAATATATTTGAATCACTAGCACTGGCATCAGTGGCACTTATAGTATGTTTTTAATGTTGCATGTTGATTCTGACACAACACAGTTCATCAATACATTGTATGAATAATAATACACACGAAACAATCTAAGAAATATCTTCCATGCTGTGGACTATATATTCATTTAATCCATGTAAATCTCAATATGTCCCTCTCTCCACAGCCTAAGTGCTTCACTTCACTGAGCACTGTCCACCCTGTTGTAGTAAAATCTGCAGTCCATGCATGTGTGTTTGAGTGTGTGTAGCCCTTTATTAGTCCACTATTATGATGACCGCCCTGGCACAATAGGCTAGTCTGGGGTGATGGTAATTACAAGTGACCAGGACAATACGGTCGCGTATGGAGGAACTAATACAATGAGAAGACACATTTATACAAATAAAGCATTTCCCCCCCCCAGGATGGACAACTCAACCAAAACAAGATACTCATAAAAGTGGCCAGCATTAACACAGAATAATAAGTGCAATGGAGCAAAGACAGGAGCATAATATGCTCCTGTCTTTGCTCCATTGCACTTATTATTCTGAATTCTGTGTAAATTAGGAACAGGTTGAGCCTGTTTTTATGAGTAATATATTATATTACTCATAAAAACAGGCTCAACTTGTTCCTAATTTTTATTTGGATTATTTTTAATAAATACAAAGACAGAATTAGCAGGCTGCCGTTTGGGAAACTTAAGAGGCAACTTGAGGAATAACTCGGATAACATAAATAAGTCAATCATGTTTGCTCTTAAAGGAAATTGTTCTTCATGTGCAGTAAATCCATCCAACTGCCACTACACCACATTATTTAAACTTTTCTTTGTCTGAGCGAGCATAAAAGCTCATTTTATTGCCGGATGACAAGACCATGGTATTGCGTGTTTTTGTTTGTTTTTTATCACTGAGAAACATCTGTTTTTTTTTTTGCAACAAGCAAGCACAAAGCACAGACAACATCGCAACTTCACTTTCCAAACCCAGAGACCCATTCCGCAATTGTTTACGCCGTCCAGATGTATTAGTTTCCTTCTCCTTTTTCAGCAGAAGAGAAGTAACTCGCAGAATATTGTTGACAGAAAGCATTTAGCGCGGACGGCCAGGCGAAACGCGCCTTTGGCAAGTCCACTGTGAAGTGCTGTGGTGCATTCATGAACACATCGGACATTTCGAGGTAGCAATGTAATATTTGAGGTCCCAATGTAGTCCTTGAGGTATGGTATGGAGGTAGGTAATATGCTACCAATACTCAATTTACCCATTATTTTCATTTGTGGTATATTATCCAGCCACACTTCGATCATGGCATTTGTATTATGCACTATAATGCTGTAGATCAGGCGTATTAGTTTGCTAAAAGGTGTTTTCTTTCCCCAGCAAAAAAAGGCACAGCTTGGTATTTTATTTCTCGAAATGCATTCTTACAATTGTAATTGCTTTCTTAGATATCAACAACATTTCTGACTTTCCCCCGTGTTTGTTGAAACAGTGATTGCAAAATGTAGGAGGGTGCGTGAAGTACACCATCGTGGACATGCGCAGTCGGCAGCGCTCAGGAGCGCCAAATTTACCGGGATGCGAAGAAAGGGGAGGAGCAGTAGTAAAGGCTGCTGTAGTTTAAATTAATGTCAACCTGCCTCTCCGCCGGGAGAACAAGTCCAACGCGGATAGCGAAAGTACAGCGCAACCTGCGAGCCGCTCCACAGATATTAACATGACTCGACGGCCGAGAAACAGGTAAGCCCAAACACATCAATTACTTTAATTTGCATCATCTTTAAGTTATGGGTGTTATAAATTACGCATGATCATGTCTGTTGGACATGGAGTGAGTTGAGGTGTTTAAGGGGGCATCTTATTGACACAGTGTATGTTTTATTTTCTGTTTTCTTGGAGTCTGTGCACCGTTTTTGTTGTCTTGGCACTTAATGCTGAGTATAGTGGTGTGGGTGTCTCGCTCGCGCGCTTATGACAGGTGGTGGTCATCTGGCATGTGCGCTCCTCGCGCTGCTGTCAGTGGAGAGAGAGAGAAAGGGGTCTCTCTCTCTCTCTCTCCCTCTCGCTCTCTTTCTCACGCGCACACACACACACACACACACACGTGTGCGCGCGGATTAATAACATTAGGGCGAGTGGACAGGCGCGTTCCACGCTGTGCGCAATACATTGTTTTTTTAAATAGGAGCTTTTAATAAATATAAATTCAAACACAATGCAGCATGGCTCCTCTTGTCTAAAAAAAATAGTCAAGGGAATTGAATTTATTGCAACACGTCCTAAACAGAATTTCGGAAACATTTTTGAAAATATGTATATTTCATTGCACTTGACTCTAGACCCTAAATGCAGCATCTCCTAAAGCGAGGGGCGCTCACTGTTATTTTGGAAACTGCGCTTTCGCTGCGTCCGCTATGTGCACCTGTCTCGAGGACTGGCCGCATATATTTTTTTGTGTATGGCCAGTGTTTTGATACACACAAATATAACCTTCAGTCACTCACCAGGTTACCGTGTTTATATACTTTCTTGATAGGCATTGGTCGGCACCATTTCCCCCACGTAAAGCAGCTGAGGTTACTTTCATTGAGCGTACGTGTCTCTGTGTCAGTGCGGGTTATTAGTTTATTCTCATGGTTTAAACAGAAGAAAGTGAAAGTTGACTTCACACAAAACCACCCTGCTGATTAAGATAAGAGCAATGATCACCATGACACCGTTTCATGGTGCAGTCTTCATTCTCGACATGAGTAGAGCCGGCTGTGCTCGTTGTCTTGTGTTTGCTTGTGTGTGCACACGAAGTTCTCTGCCGTTTTGTTTCTACTATGGTGTCATATGTGCTTATTTATATTTAAAAAAAAAGACTGGCTTGATTGTTAAAATAAAAAAAACAAATTAGCATTGTGTATACTAAGAGTAAAACATAAAACGACTGCTGTGCATCTGTTTCTGCATGACCTTTGCTGTTAATCAGGTAGTCATGCATTTGGGTAAATGGAGAAAAATGAAGGAAGATAATCCACTGTAAATATCCTCTTGTACACGCACCTAGACACACACGCACCTAGACACACCTCAGTGGGGTTCCTGTTCACCTGTTGCTCTGTATGACACCAAAGTACCCTACCCAGCCTCCACGTTGTCCATGCTCTACATTCTGATTGGTTAACCAATTGTGTGTGTGTGTGTGCGCGCATTTATGACTGTGCTGTACAATGCCACTGCAGGTCTGCACACGCCAGGGTCACGAAATTATGATCGCATAGCCAATCCCAGTATCTGTGGAAACCAAAAACATTAGAACCTGTTCATCCGTCTCCCCCCCCTTCCTCCCTCCCTCCCACTCGCTGTTCTGCTCTCTCTCGTTCGCTCTCCCCTTGTGGGTGTCTTGGCTAAAAGCCTGCACCCAAACCTTCAAGAATGACTGGTTCTATCTGTGTTGACACCTGATGAGTTAAAGAGTGGGCCGAGTTCTTTATGCACTCTGTAAAGAGATGATTAGGGAGTAGTTTAGAAATAGACAGGTTATTGTGCTTGTATTTACCTTTCTATTATCTTACACTATTCTTTTTCACACAGCCTCCACCTCTTTCTCGAATGCATCTTTCATGTCTCTCTCTCTCTCTCTCTCTGTGTCTGCAGTGTTTACAGCAGCGAGGAGGATGAGGACGAGACCGAGATGTACGACCACGATTATGATGGATCGCTGGTCAAGGCAGGGAAACGGCACCTCGGCAAAACCCGCTGGACGCGAGAAGAGGTACACACACAAAACACCGACAACACTTCAAAACCCTACTGTGCACTACAAACGACACCGCTGAGCTCACGTGTTGGGTAGAAAAATGCTTCAGGAGAGAACACGTCCCAGGAACCTGGGAACCTTTCTTTTTATACTTGTCTGGTCTAACCACATTCACAGACTGTTATGTTAACATTGCTGGGGGTGATGTTCATAGCAGGGACGCATGTCGAACAAACTGCAATATGTTTTCTCCTTTTTTTTTTTTCCCAGGATGAGAAGTTAAAGAAACTTGTTGAGCTTCATGGATCAGAAGACTGGAAGCCCATTGCAAGCTTACTAACTGTAAGTAAGGAGGCCTGTGCGTACACTCATGCATGCATGCACACGCGTGCAAAATAAGCTCCCATAGTGTGATTACTAATCATCTGCTCTCTGACCGACCAGAATCGTACAGATGTGCAGTGCCAGCACAGGTGGCAGAAGGTTCTCAACCCAGAGCTCATCAAAGGGCCGTGGACCAAAGAGGAGGACCAGAGGGTAAGAAAACAGCCTTTTGGAACTTCACATAATGGTGCAGAACGACGTAATGCATCCTCCAGGGTTAAAACAAATCATTCTGGAGCAACCTCTTGGCTGCCGTTGCACAGGTTTAGTTTCCCAAAAAAAAGTTGCCGTTACTCAAGGAGCGACATGCTCAGTCTCTTAAAAGCCTGTGAAGTATTTGTTGAACTAGTCCATCGGAGTTATATTTCCACCCAGATGCCGCTGTAATGATTAGCAGAGTGGCTAACGTTCCGCTGGAAACTCCCTCTCTGCTCACCAGCAGGTGTTCTCAATCACCTCCACAAGTGGAAAGATAAAGAAAGAGGGGAGGAGGGAGGAGAAGCATTCACTGACACGATGTTCTGAGATTTTTCTGGGTAACTAACAAGTTTCTTTATTGTCACTTTCTCTCCTATCTCTTCTACCTCTCATATACCTATGATTTATTTCTTTACTTCTCCCTCTCCTCCCTGTCATTGCTCCTTCCTCTTTTCTCTCACCCCTTCACTGCCATTTACTTCTCTTCCTTTTCAACGCTCTTCCTCCTCGCCTCTTGTCTTTCCTCTTTCCCCACTCCCTTCCCCCCCCACACACACACACACAATCACACCCACTCCCAGGTGATCGAGCTGGTCCAGAAGTATGGAGCCAAGCGCTGGTCGGTGATCGCCAAGCACCTGAAGGGGCGTATCGGCAAGCAGTGCCGCGAGCGCTGGCACAACCACCTGAACCCAGAGGTGAAGAAGACGTCGTGGACGGAGGAGGAGGACCGGATTATCTACCAGGCACACGAGAAGCTGGGCAACCGCTGGGCCGAAATCGCTAAGCTGCTCCCCGGCAGGTAAGGCGGACTATGTAGAAGAGAGAAGGGGGGGGGGGGGGGGTAAAAAGGAGAAGCTAGATGAATCACTTGTTGGTTGACTGTGCAATGCTGCGGTCGAGAGGGTGAAACGGAGGGGAGGACGCTGAAGGAGGAATTAAAAGAGAAAAAGGGGATGAAGTGAGGACACGGAACGTGAAAGAAGATAAAGGCGTGACTGCAGAAAGTGTTTCCGTTGTTTTGAAAGACGGGAATACGGAATGATTGGGAGGAAAAAAGGCTTAAAGACAATGTCAGGACAGGGTGTCCTTTTCTAGAGAAAGGCCTAGAATCTAATGATTAAGACGAAGGGAACAAGGGAAAAAAGATACTGTAGTTTTTACATGATTGTAATTGCCTTATCAGTTTTGTGTGTGCGTGCGTGACTGAGACTGTGTCTATCTGTGGCAGCCTCTGTGTGTGCCTGTATTGATAATGCTATCAAGGTCCTGGATGTCTTGCGCGGATGTGTTTCGCAATGACTTAACCTGCAAGCTAATACGGGCTATTCGTGACTTCCAGGACCGACAACGCCATAAAGAACCACTGGAACTCCACCATGAGGCGAAAGGTGGAGCAGGAGGGCTATCTCCAGATCGCGGCGAAGAACGCCAACTCCTCGCTCTCCCTCAGCCACGGCTACGTCAAGACCCACAATCACATCCTGGGTTTCCCCCACCACTCGTCCGGTCACGCCCAGCTGCCGCACAACTACGCCTACATGACCGACGCACACAGAGTGAGTGGGCTCCTCGACCAAAACATGGGATGCCGGGCAGGAAAACTAAATTATTTTCCGATTATGTATTCATTTATTTATGTTTCTGATTGGCTTCACAGGTACCGTTCCCCATGGCCTTGTCGTTGAACCGCCTTAACATTCCCCAGCATGGAACCGCTGCTATACAGGTAGAAACAGCGAGTAAAATCGATGACTATAGTGAGGCGACAGGAGGGATTGTGAGACGAGGAGAGGAGCTGCTGCTAAATTTAGCCTCCTGCACTCTTTTCTTTCTCAGAGACACTATAGTGAGGAGGACCCTGAGAAGGAGCAGAGGGTGAAAGAGATCGAACTGCTGCTCATGTCAACAGAAGATGAGCTGAGAGGCCGGCCATCACTACCGGTACGTTTTGCGGGTGTATCTGCATAAGCTGTTAAAAGGGTTGACAGCACAATTTATGTATGTGCGTGTGTGTGTGTGTGTGTGTGTGTGTGTTTGACCCCGGCTTTAAGGACGGTGGTTTTGGATACGTGTGTTTCGTGTGCGGAGGAAACATCTGGGGGGGTTTGTGATGAAATAGGACCTCATCGCCATTTCAGTGCGTGTGCATGACCCCTTGTGCAAAGAAAGTTCCCTTTCTTCTTCTCTTTTTTCTCATTCGTTCAATTCTTCACACCTCTTCCCTTATTGTCAGGCTTGCATTTTAGACCTTGTGTTGTTACACTCGCCCTACTGTGCTCACGTTTTCAGACGATTATACTTTGATTATTCGTATTATTAGCACTCACTCTTTATATCCTTTCCTCCCGCAGATGAATTTGTCCTTTCCGAGCTGGGCCAGCCAGAGCTCTTTGTCCAACAGCCCCGAGGGTGTGATGTTGTTTCCCCATCACCAGGCAGCCGCCCCGGCCCTGCCCCTGGACCAGAGCTGCCTACCCGAGGAGAGCGCCTCTGCAGCACGCGCCCACAGCAATAACGGCAGCCACAATCACAGCAACAGCCATCACAGCAGTCCGACGTTCTCAAATACCATGCCGGAGTTCATGGAATGCGTCATTGATTCAGTAAGTATCTGCATTCGAGTTCGTCCTTGGGGCGACGAGTTCAGACGTCATGTTGTTCATGATCAACAAAAAAGGGTAGCTTAGCAAGTAGCGACGTAGACTTTACCAAGTAGTGGGCTTTGACCCATGTTTTCCCGCCCTTCTAGAGCCTCTCCTCAGTGGATGAGGCCCCTACCAGTGAGCTCACAGGTAGTTAAAGTAGCCGCGTGTGATCAGAATCCATCCGATCACCAACCTGATGACATCAACAACCAATCATTCAGAATTAGTGTCTCTGCTGTCGTTTCCCATCTTTCTTTTGTTTCATTTCAACTTCTCTTTTGAAGCACCGGCCACATCTTTCCTCGCCATTCCTGTAGTTCAGAGCAAGTTTGCTCCGTGATCTGCCAGAATGTTACTGCTCTAAAATAAACCTTTGGTTGATTGGCTTCCTTCCTTTTTGCTTCACAGTTTCTCAACCAGTCAATGAGCCCAGAACACTCCGACAACGACAGTTTACCAATGAGCTCGCCCGTGGACTCAAAGCCTCTGATCAACCACAGTATCAGGCACCAGAAACAGGAGGAAATGTAAGTGGCTCTATCTCAAATGTGTCTGATTATGCAACGATACAAAACTGTGGTAAAAGACGGTTAACGTACGGTCGTCTCTCTTTATCGCTCTCAGGTTCAGAACTCCAAACATTCGTCGCTCGATCCTGGAGTCATCCCCTTGTACACCCACGCCTTTCAGGTCTGCTCTGGCCATGCAGGAGGCCAAGTACGGACCCGTCAAGCTACTGGTGAGAGAGAGAGACTTCAAAAAACCTGTCTCGGTACCTCCTGTCGGGTCTGGCTTCGGTGTTCTTGTGTCTCACTGGGGGATTTTGTGCCTTTTTGCAGAACTCTCTGGAGCAACAGATGGTAAAATCCATCAAACAGGAGCCGATGGAGTGCGCCATTGAGCAGCCTCCTCTGAAGAAGATAAAACAAGAGGTACTTCATACTGAACATCAGCGAGCACACATATGCACAGAAGCAGGAGAGGGCCATGGATAGTAAAAATGAATACATTGAAGCCACGATTTATTTATTTGTGTGCACGAGATAAGTGTATAAACAGAGAGCCAGCACAGCAGACCGGCCTTTCCTCCCTGAAGCATGAAGGGAAGCGCCTTTTACTAACAATAATCCCTTAATAACTCATCCCCAAACTACAGAAAAGCTTAAGTAAAGAGCCATCGACAACCAAAGTGTGCCTTAACCAGGTGGTGGTTGCGATGAGCGACTTGGCCTTGTGCATTGCCAAACTCACTTAATCATTTAATTTGTGCCCCGGAGTTAATTAAAACGATTTATTTCAATCAAGGTAACTAATTATATTTTGTGCATAGGAATGCAAGTTTGCCCGCCTCTTGATATTAACCGTGATGTGTTCTGGGTCCTATAGGTGGAGTCCCCATGTGAGAGGAGCCCGTGTTTGCAGTGGGACGGACAAGACCTTCACACACAGCTCTTCTCCCCAAACGGCCCCGCACAGGAAGTACCTGTAAGCTCACCTTTGACAGTTCATGTAACGTGACGCTATCGTGTTACTCACAAAAACCCTCAAACCTTGATTTTGAACTTCTGTTAAGATTTCTTTTTTTTTTTACATGTGTCATTCAGGACCTACTTTCTAGCTCATTGCTGAGTCAAGACGGACACAAAAACTACCACCTCCCTCGCAGAGGCATGGGCAGCCCGCTACAGGTGTGTGTGTGTGTGTGTGTGTGTGTGTGTGTGTGTGTGTGTGTGTGTGTGTGTGTGTGTGTGTGTGTGCACGCTTCCAGCTATTGATTTAGCGATCACATGGTAACCATCAAAAACTCATCACCCTGTTTTCTCTCGCCGACAGCAGCTGAGTTCCTGGGAGCAGGCGACCTGTGGGAAAACAGAGGAGCACGTCTTGGCCTCAGAGCAGAGCCACAAGTACATCAACACTTATTCCACGAGGACGCTGGTCATGTAGACAGAGACACACACACACACACACACGTTGAACTGGAAAGATCAACCATCCCTGCGCTGGACGCAGCGCTGCGGGTTACATATTTGTTGTGGTACAACAGTTGGGAGAGGCTCTATGCCATTGGTGTTTTTACACTCACACTTGTTGGATTTCAACCAACCAAAGACTAAAACAAGTTTTTTATTTTTATTTTTTGAAATGCATCGAATTTGCTCTGGGTTCTATCGTACGTCCTACTACGCGTGGTCTTCGTCATTATGTTATTATCCATGTTGTATTATAAATGGGAAAACGGTGGATATATGATTTGCGTTGGGCTGTATTGTTAATTCCGAATTTTGATATTAATATAAAGAACAAGTTGATTAATTTATTTCCTTTGTTTTCATAATGGTAATGTTATTGTTTTTTTGTTTTTTTTAATTGGCCAATGGATCAGTGTTGTAAGTTAAGTATTTAAGCCCTGTTAGCATTATCATAAATCCAAAGGCATATTAATGAATTTAAAACTGACGTCTTTATTTCAGTCATGGAACTTTTCTGTTTCTTTATTATTATTATTTTTAACAGGCTACAATGTGTTTACTGTTTATTTCAAGTGTTTGGTCCGTGCCCCCTCATGTAAACACTTAACTACTGAACAAGAACAGATGCGTCCGTTCTTACATCGTTATTCAACAATGAATGATCATATTTTACACAACAGAAGGGGCCAGCCTTATTAGTATTACCCGACTACCACATTGGCACCTTTATTTCACACAAATTGAGTTTTCATTTCAACTTTTTGATTAATTTCTCGCCATCACAATAACCCGTGTGGCCAAACTATCAATGAACAAATGTTATATTTGTTAAGACTTTAAGTAGATATTTCTACATAAATAAATAAATAAAAAAATCTTAAATGAGCTGATATACCCAGTAAGAGTAAGACCAAGCTGCACTTCAATCTTATATTCTCCACAAAAAGCGAGAGTACTAAACACTGATATTTTATACAATGCTACAAACAAATCCCAACTGAAACTTTTGTATGGTTTTTGTTTTCACACATTTCTTTGTATGTTTTTTTTGTATTTTTGTATCATGCTTTATCAACCAGCATTTTGTTTTCCTACTAAGAGTGCAGTAGCCCACGTCAAACACTTAGCAGACAATCTTTTTATACGCCTTGTTTTTGTACTAGCTTTTGAGCAAAAAATGATTTTATAATAAGCATTTATACACGCCAAGTTTTCACGTTTTATACTTTTCTATACTGCCTAGTAAATAAAGTGTGTTGTTTTTATTACAGCCTTGCATTCCGTGTCATTTTGGGGAAAATTATTTGAAAAAAAAACAACTCAATAAGTGGTAACAGTGAGAGCAATTGGAAAAACGGTTCCTCTGAACATCTCCATATATTTGAAGTGATATGCTTTTACCAGTCAATACTTACAAGCACACTTAGCCTGTAGTTGTAAACTGGACTGTGAAGGCACACTGTTGTCTAGAGTAGTTCTTTCAAGTGAATCACCAATTTGCTCTCTCGTGTTTATGCAAATTAGTGCGAGGGCTTTTGTAATCAAATACTCCGACCTAATCTCCCATTCACACACACACGCGCACACACACGCGCACACACACAATCCTGTGGAAACAAAGGGCCGCTGTCATAAACTTGTGCCGTGCATATAATAAAACTTTCCCTCCATCTGCCAATCACTGAGTGAGTGTAGAGTTTATCAGCCACCGAAAGGCAATAAGCAAATGAACCCAACCGTTGGCTCTTTTTCTCTGGATAAAAAGGGAAAACTCACGTGCACGCTCCAGAAACACAAAGGGAAGGTTTACTCTGGGGAAGAAAATGGCCCTCGACTCTACACACTATATAGCACTGTGTACAATTACTGTATAAAACACCTCATTGTTCTCCAACAACACACATTCACACATGTATGAGCTCCACGTTTAGTCTCTTGAGGGGACTTGTTTTCCTGTGAGGCCATGAAAGCCAAAAAGGGGCCCAGATTCAGAACAGGAGCTATATTTACACCCCCTCTCCTCGCCTCCAGCCACCTGCACCCCCACTTCACCCCGATCCACCACAGTGCCCTCAAATATAGATTCCCATCTCAAGTATTAGTCTCGGAGGAATACATAAACAGAAATGACAGTCATCTTGATGGACAGCTAACAGGAACTGTGATATTAAAAGGCAGGACCAAACAGAAATAGTTTGCTCGGGGCTGCATGCATGCTTACTGCAGCCTTAAGTGACACATTATATATATATATATATATATACATATACATACAGTATATACAGTTAACAGAACATTTAAGTAATGCACAAAATAATGGTGTAAACAGACAGCAAAGAGATGATAGTGAGGGGTTGATCAGGGTTGTTTGAATTCAGAAGATTCTCTGTCAGCAATTGTAGTGTGTGTGTGTGTGGTGTGTGTGGTGTGTGTGTGTGTGTGTGTGTGGGTGGGGGTGAGGGGTGTCTTGTGGAAAGAGGCCAGAGCAAGAAGCAGACTTTCACATTGGGAATTTCACCATCTTCTACTACACCCAAAAGAAAAAAAAAGAGAGAAAAAAGCCTCAAACCCCCATGAGATTTACAGACACCTGCTTCCACTGAGTGAGAAGGCAGCTGCTTGTGTGTGTGTGTGTGGTTTATTGACAAAAACATATAGATCTGGATGGATATTGTGAGATGTCAGTGTGTTTTAGAATTCAAACTGAGACCAATGGGAGGTTTTCTACATGTGACTGTAGAGAATGATTGATTGGACAGTGTTGACGGTATAAGAGGAGTGTGTTATCATAAACAACGCAGTGCGGCAATCTGTTTAGAGTGGCAACAAGAGCGTGCACAATATTATTTAAACATTGCATTACAATTCACTTGATATTACATTTTGTCAATGCTTTTGTTCCTTTCAGTTCAGAGGAGCGTTTTTTTGTGCTGAAGGCCCAAAACAAAGTCAGTACGTGTAAAATAGTGAAGGAGAAAAGATAAAAAATTGCATATAAACAAGTAAAACGCAAATCAAAAAAAAACAAACATCTCAAACCATGCAAAAAATTTGAATAAGCACACTGTGCATTTTTATGATGTCTGTTGTGATTTACATTTAGGTGTGCAAAAATGTGCAGCTGCTGTGGTCGAAGTTTAAGTTTATATATAAAGTTACAACATGCAACAACCTTTCAGCAGAAGAAGAAAAGCAGAAATATCAGGTATCTCTGTCACAGGGCCAAACATGGCTTTCAGAGGTAAACAAGAACAGTCAGCGCTGCACTGGGTCAAGAAACTTGTGTTGATGATGTTGTCCAGCTTGCTTTCGAGGGAAGTTCTTGGTATAAGTTGGCAGTCTGAAAAATATCCAAAGCACCCTGATTGTGAGTTAAAAATCCTGTATGGACACATGGAACAAGTGGCGTAAGGGTGTAGTGAAGACAGGTATTCTTAATGAAAAACAGGTGTTCTCAATAACAAGCTCATTAAGAGGTCGTGCGGCCTGTGTCACATGACAGTGGATATCGAAATGAATGAATGCACACATGTTCTGTAACTGACTTAAAAATACTGGCTAAAAGGAGACTCGTGTGAGGCAACTCATTAACTTATTATAAGCACTAAAACGTGTCAGTGAAGTAAGATAATTCAAGAAAGACATGACTTTTTCGATGGACCGTGCCTGAGATTTCATTTTCACATTTAGATTTATTTGGTAGATGTTAATCTTTTGAAGCAACATAGAAAGGTTGAACATTTAAAAAAAAGATTTGTATGATAAAGGCACATTTTCTACAAAATATTCAGCCCTAAATGTCAAAGCAGAAGTTCACTCTCACTACTACATTGTTTTTTATTCCACCTTCCTTTCGCTTTTTCAAATCTCAAATGTCTGTCGCAAGCAGATTGGCTCATAAATTCAGTTTGTCTTGTCACAATAGATTTATAGCCGGATGTTGCAGGAGTGGCGGGCTCCTGAACCCCCGCGTGCATACTTGCAAAACACACACACACGCTTGGTGAGCTCAAAAGCTGGCCAGTGTGCTCTGGGCCTGCATAGATTACTCGAGCCTGATTTCCTCATTCCCTGGGTGCTGTTGTGGTCGGAGATAGGCGAGGGCAGCCGCTCCCTGCTGGCAGCGGTCAGGTAGGAGGGCAGGGCTGGGCTGGCCGGGCCTGATAACTACCCTACCCATCCATGGTACGGAGGAGAGAAGAGGAGGGCAGAGGAGAAGACAAGTGATGAAGAGACAGGCAGGGAGAGAAACAAAGGGGGTTAAGTGAGGTTGAAATAGGATTTGACTTCTGTGAAGCTGTAGTTTGTCTGCTTCCTTTCTGTGTTTTCATTCTGCAAGAAGTCAAGAAGTGAAACAGCAGCAAGGTGTGCAAAAAGGGCTTTAATGTTACACTCACCACTGCAAATATTTGGCAGATACGCTTACTTGCGGAGCATTAAATGAGTACTTAAGTACCACTCTCTGGGGGCGATTCACAACAGGATGGGACGGCTTCTACAGAGCTAGAACTGCACAAATAAGACAAAAATAAACTACAAAGAGTGAAATTCCCGCCTAACTGCAGACTAAAAGCATTGCAAAGCAAATAGCGACTCTGTGCTCATGTGCTATTTGCACATATTTAAGGTATAATAAGCATACATTTGGTGCAACTTGGGCCCCTTTCTATGCAAAAGGAGATTAGCACTCATAGCCACATGTAGTTAGAGCGAAATGATTCGGCTCTTCAGAGAGTTGGTGGTAACTGAAGCGCATTTATAAGGAGTGTGCGCTCAAACTCATTTGTTCTGGGATGCAGTGCCAGGATGCAGTACCAAAATAAATGAAAAAAGCTCTCCTACATGTCATTTATTAAAAAACATGAGGAGAAAAATGAGAATAATTGAATGAAAAATACGATTACCGGAATATAGTTTCTGTTCAGAGCTGTCTGTTTTGCAGCTCTGTCAAGTTTGCCTGCAGACACGTGAGGACCACAACACACGGACAGTGGACAACGCGACCCGCGTGCACCTGCTGACTCACAATCACACAATGCACATGCGTGCCTATGCTCACACACAACCAGAACACACAGATTGAGCAGATAGACATGTTGACATGTGGAAAGAGAGACTGAGGGGGGAGTGATAGAGAGGTGAGCAGAGAGAGAGAGAGAGAGAGGGAGAGAGAGAGGGAGAGGGGGACTGTTGGAGCTGCTGCTGAGGTGATTAGACTCGTCTGTAACAACAGTTACTGTCTTCCCAGATTTGGCTGCCACTCGTTTGGCCGTCAGTTTGTTGTTTTTCAGGACCAAAAAATGTATAGAGCAATGTGCCTGTGCCAGATAGCCCATAACAATAACTGTAAACATTTGAAAAAGTGGGTCAGGGTGGCCAAAGTGGTGCCAACTGTGTCAAAGAGCAGACGTTTGGCCTTTAGATGAAAGAGTGAGAAAGAGTGGGATGAACAGCAAAATAAGGGAGGAGATCGGGAGAGAAGAAAGCAGGAGGGATGGTTGGGCTCATTGTTTACATCATAAAATAATGGACCGGATCCAAAGTGATGACGTCTTTATGACGTACAACCCAGTGATTACTTCCATCATGGGCTCCTTATCATATTTCCAAAATATCTTTTTATTTTGGTTTTGGATGAATCGCGGTAATAAGACCTGTTGCAAAGGTCTTCCAATAATTACACGTTTTGTTAATATCAAGACAACAATCTAAAAATAAACAATCACCCCTTATTTGAGTTTTGAACCAAAACAATTTGAAATAAGGAAAAGCTACATACAGCCTAAAAATAGGGGCAGCAGTTCTTGGTTTATTGACATCATGATATACATCATTCTATGATATAATCGCTCTTTATTGATTCATGGTATCATGGTTTTGGTTCATAAAATGGCAACATATTCAAGGTGCGTATCCTGTCCAATCCGACAAACCCAAAGATCTTCAATTTACAATCACATAAGATAAACGTAACTACAAAAAAACCCAAATAATATTACGTCAAAACGCAGAACTTTGAATGTACCAAGCTTTAGAACTCTATTATGAGCTCTCATGAGCCACATTAGCACACTAGCACATTCATTTGGTATGAATATGCTAGTATGTCTTATTTATCTCTAATATGCAGGGCATGAATGAAGTTTCCAAAAGTAATAATTTCTTTGCAATTTCAGAAATGAAAAGGCCTGTTTAGGCACATCCTGACAATCCAGCTAGAGCCACCTGTCTCTGTTTTGATTTTTTTATTCACTTAATAAGGATGCAAAAATGTAGTATTTTATTCACATAATTGTTCATATTCTGAACTGGGGAACCTCTGACACCCTCAGAGGACAGTTTGCTCCGGCACATTAAAAGTCCAAACACCCAGAATAGAGTGCCGGAGGACATGTGACGTCTTTCAGATGTATGACAGAAAGACAAGAGACAATCCCCGACGTCGGGATGACTGAAGTGTAAATAATACATTTCTTCGATAAATAAATAGAAGACACGAAGGAATAAAAAAAAAAAAAAAGATGTATCTACGTTGCAAAAACCTAATGGAAGCAGGTGAAACAGGGTTTTATAAGGAACCACACACACAGACATCACCACAGCCTGCTGGTGTGGTCAGGTGTGTCACCCAGTTTCCTGACTTGCTGAGGCCAATGCCTTTTTTCCAGCAACACTTTCACACACATGTAGACTCACACACTCACACATGTAGACTCACACACTCTCACACACACACACACACGCACACACATGTAGACTCACACACACTACAGACACATCCTCACGTTGTCTACTTTCACATTGTCTGTCTGGGTTTTCTTCATTAAACGCACAAAAACAGAAACACCGACAAAGTTTTTTCTTCCAAATACGCTCCAGAAATTTGGACATAACTAATAGAAGTTTAACAGTGAATCCAAAACAAGCCTGGGAATTTAATTTCTAATGTGTGTGCATGTGCCCATCTGGGTGTGTCAGTGTGTGTGTGTGTGTGTGTGTGCTTGTGTTTGTTTCCACTTGGGTTCAGGCATGAAGGGTGGGGGGCATGTGGCTAACTTTTTGTATTGAGAACTTGTGCTTACATACAGTCACAAGTACCCCCCCCCCCCCCCCCCCCCCCAACACACACACACACACACACACATTTACACAGCAGAGAATGACATGTTTTCCCGCTCAGGCTTGGTCCAGCTTCCCTATTCACCTGGGTAAATAGAGCAGAAGGAAGGGCCTTTCAATGGAGCCCACCACACACACACACACACACACACACACACACATACACACTCAACTTAACCCCACCCTGCGCTGCATCACTACAACTACACACAAACACTCACGTTTCAATTCTTCCTCAATCTTACATCCAATAACACATACACATAATCTGTCTCCTAAAACACTGTCCCTGTTTCCTCCTCTCCTCTCCTCTCCTCTCCTCTCCTCTCCTCTCCTCTCCTCTCCTCTCCTCTCCTCTCCTCTCCTCTCCTCTCCTCTCCTCTCCTCTCCTCTCCTCTCCTCTCCTCCGTCTGTCCACTCCATTGTTATCTCTAAGTGATCATGACAAGTCGATTCACATGGCATGATCACGCCTGACCACCCCGATTTAGGACACTTGTCACCGGGGTCGATCCCCCCCCCCCTTCAAAACACACTCACACACCCCCTTCAGATACACTCCCTACTGCCCTTCAACTCATTTTGGAGGGTGGGTGTGGTTAGAGGCAATGGGGTGAAAGTTGTGTGTGTGTGTGTGTGTGTGTGTGTGTGTGTGTGTGTGTGTGTGTGTGTGTGTGTGTGTGTGTGTGTGTGTGTGTGTGTGTGTGTGTGTGCCTTAACTGCATTTGTGCATGTGAGTGGGCATAATTGCACGAATGAGATAACAATACTCAGACCTCAAGCTTGTTTGTGGTCTGCAGTCCAAAACACCCAGGCTGAAAGGGCAAAGGCACGCACACACACACACGCACACACACACACACACACACGGTGAGGCATACACACTTTCTCTTTGTATGCATGACACCTGTTATGAAATAAACTGGCGACCATAGTGATGACTGTCACGTCCTGACATCATTAGTTCCAAGTTAGACGGCGAAAGCGAGCAAATGTTCCCCTGTACATTGTTTCTCTGTGTGTGTGTGTGTGTGTGTGTGTGTGTGTGTGTGTGTGTGTGTGTGTGTGTGTGTGTGTGTGTGTGTGTGTGTGTGTGTGTGATTGTTGGAGAGGACATATGGGAGAAAAGTGCCCGATGAGAAAGACAAAACAAAAAAACACCAGTACAGCTGGCAGTGAACACATGATGGAGCTTTACAGGACTGCAGTGTGAAAAGGTCATTATGAGGGACAAGCTGCTATATGGACATACACAGAAACACACAACTTGTCATTATACTCATTCAATGTACAATATAATACTTCATACAAACTCTGTAGGAGACTATATTATGTCATGTATTCTGCTTTTATGCGGACTGACAGTAATTAGTAATCATGGTTTGGCAAAAAAAGACGATGGATTAGACATGACACAGGACAAATAACTAATCAATTATAATAATGTTGACTTAAGGTTTCACACGGGACACGAACAGTGTTTTTTTCCATTTCATTTTATTTCATGTTTATTTGGTATAGGGACAAATACATATATATGTAGAGAATTGCAATACAATTATCCAATGCAGTGTATCACAGCGTTTTTTTTAGCTAATGCTAATTTCCAATGCTTGTCCCTAGAAGGGCCTTTGAAATAGTAAATAAAAAACAATGTGGCATGTTTTGTTGTCCTGTTGGGAACAGCAGTACAACTTGCAAGCATACTCATAATTACACACACACACACACACACACGCACACACACACACACACACACACACACAGCGGCAGCTCTTCAACTGATTTCTCATCATGAGTGATTATGAAATTCACTTTTTCCCCTCATTTCTGTGGAAGTTGACAGGAAGAGGAGCAAGTGCTGACAAAGTAAATATTAACCCGAATGTCTCTGAGTGCATATGTAGAGATTGTGTGTGTGTGTGCGTGTGTGTGCTTGGGTGTGAGTATACAAATAATAGGCGCCACTAATGCGCTTCTTTATTAACATTCAGTGTTAGCAAGAGTTGTAAAAGGACTGTCACTGTCACAGAGGAGGCACAAGTGCAAACACAAGAAGAAAGGGAAGACGGTGAGTTCTGTGGTTCGGTGTTGTATCAAAATGACTCCGTCTCAAGCGTTGTTTGCCGAGTTGATTATCCAAATAGGTCTCCGGTGGCTGCAGAGATATTATGTTATCAATGGCGGGAAATCTGAGCAAACAGCTCTGTGTGTGAGCGTGGGTTTGATAAATGTAATGAGGGATGCAGACGGCAGGTTTTGAGACACCTGTCCCCCTAAAGATAAGAGCAGCAGATACCAAAGAGCTGACAGGGTGTGTTTCAAAAGGTCTTATCTTAGCTGATGTAGCTTGAAAGTCAGATGGCATGGCAACATCTATCCATCCATCCATCCATCCATCCATCCATCCTATATATTCATTGTCAGCATTAAGACTGATGTAGCAGCAGACAGAAAGAGAAGCAGGAAAAACAGTACAATACATTATTAATTCATTGGGATGTCATCTTGGTGAGCTGCCTGTATCTCCTCTACTGAACAACAATGTTTCTGTATACGTGATTTACTCGTTAACATTGGCAACTAAACTCCAGTCCACCCCATATTACCGTCATAATAAACTAAGAGAGTTTTAGAGGTACAACTCTTCCCTTTTGAATATCACAACAGATATGAGTTTAACAACTAACCTGCGAATTAAAATATACAAATTTAAAACATTGACCTTATTGTGAAGATTCATTCTGCGGAAGTACATGTGTCAGTATTATAAGCATGATAATGTGATGTATTTGGCAAGGATTAGTGACAAAGCATAAAAAAAAAACGACAAAGTTTTAAAATTCAAATCTGTTCATTCATGTCTCACACTAACAGCGTCTTGAGTAGGATTAGGAATATTAGATACACCTTGAAAATTTTTTCTCGCACACAAACACACACACACACACACACACACACACACACAGACACACACACTATACCACAGGCTTCACAACGTAGTTATCTGGATGCAACATTGGGGTAATGTGACCAAGCAGAGGCGCCTTAGCTCATCAGTCAAATAAGGGGGGTTGAGGTGTGTGTGTGTGTGTGTGTGTGTGTGTGTGTGTGTGTGTGTGTGTGTGTGTGTGTGTGAGGATGTGGAGAGTGTGAGAAGAGGGGGGGATCAGGGTGGTAGGAGCACAGCCGTGCAGAGAGATAAGAAGTTGTGGGATTGCAGAGTCGAGAAGGAGAAAAAAAAGCACAGAAAACAGAGACTCTTTAAGTGTAGGTTTGAATGTGTGTGTGTCTGTGTGTGTGTGTGTGTGTGTATGTGTGAGTGTGTGTGTGTGAGTGTGTGTGTCTATACCACAACTTCACTGCAGTGGTGCCAATATTAGAGGTCACATTTTAAGCGGAAACCCTTCTGAATAATAACCAACTCATTCCTTCCCATTAAAAATATTTATTACCGTCATATGTTGTGCAAGCAGATTTACATGATATCATACATGACAGTTTACAGTATTACCAAGAATCCATGACACCCTCACAAATGTTTTAAACGTCTTTTATCCTGGACAGCGTAAGTTAATATTGTACATCTGTCATGTTCAGCCCTTATCCACTAACCACGTACCATCTGCTGGGTGCAGCTCTCTGCCTTTCTTTTATCAAAGAAGCCGTTAAGCAGGGGATTCCCGATTCCTCCCACTGTCTTATTCCTGCCATTTGGGGACGAGAAGTCCAGTAAAAGCAGGTTGAAGGTGAAAGGTCATCGTTGGAAAACAATCCTAAAAGAAGACACAGTGTTAAGAGAGCGCCGCACAGAGCCCGAACGCGGCTCCAAATGACACGGACATCCGAAATAAGCAGCGAGGATTATTGTCCAGGTAGCGCATGCGTGTTCGCAACAAATACACGGACACACGTTGATGTGGGGAAGCTCAGACACCAACGCTGTAGCTACTGTCCATCCTGAATATGCGCACACAAGCAGGCAGAGCAGTCGCACACCTGCTTTTCATGTGTATACAGTGATGCTGTAAGGCGAGTAAGGCG
Organism: Lycodopsis pacificus; assembly: GCA_028022725.1. Taxonomy (NCBI): domain Eukaryota; kingdom Metazoa; phylum Chordata; class Actinopteri; order Perciformes; family Zoarcidae; genus Lycodopsis; species Lycodopsis pacificus. The sequence continues at coordinate 6,497,482 of CM051705.1, read as the reverse complement.
AATACAGCAAAAACTAAAACTAAAAACCTGTTACAGTGCTTTCACACACATTCTCTCTGAGCAGGCATTCGCATATTCTCACCACACGCACCAGAGGCACGGCTCAGCTGAGGTAAGCAAATTATCGCCGTGTTCTTAAAACCAGCTTTCTATTCATCCTCCCACAGTTGCTCACACCCTCGAACACACACACACACACACACACACACACACAGTACCTGTCATTTCCTGTCTTCCTAAGAAAAATGCTTGATTTGACCACTGATGGACGTCCACGCGCTCAGACAGTGGACAGGGCAGCGGGAGCTGCTGAGGCAAGCGAGACGAGTGAGGAAAAGAGAAGCAGGAGTTATGCAAAAGCAATCACACGACGCGACTTCGTCATACAATCGGGACGTCACTAAGTGGATGAGTTTAAAAAAAAAAGAAGAGAAACATCGCATGCCTGATGAATAGTTTGATAGTTTGAGTTGTGATTTCTGTCAGTTGAGAAGATTTCCACGAATGTGCATTTGGGCAAGAGGACTAAATACTGCGAATGTGTCAGCGCACACCTTTTCGTGCCTGTGTGTGTGTGAGGGCACGCACAGCGCCAGTAGTGATGGTACATTCCGTTTAAATCATGTTCTGAGAATCCGCGGGCCCACATCAGATACATGTGCCACATGTATTAGACACACACACACACACGCTCTGTCATAAACATAGGGCCCTGTGGGAGGAAGTGCGAGGGAGGGAAAGTACCTCATCAAGACAACAACAACAGCAGAGGTGCAGGGAGTGACAGCTGCTCACCGAGAGAGACATGAGGGATCACCTCTGTACCATAACAACAAACACAAGCATGGCTGCCTCCACGCTCACCGATAGAGCAGACTAATGGACACACCCGATGGACAAAATAGCGAAGAGGACAAAGTCCTCCTTTATTGTAATTGGCTGGTGTGTACCAAGAGTAGTTTTGACCCCAATGATCCGTATGTTGAACATTGCTGTTTGAAGCTCACAGAGGGCCAACCTGAAGATGGTAATTATCCTAAGAAAAACCAAGAGCGCATCAGCTCTAAAGGTGACTATTCACTCCGTCGTCCATTCACTTCAAGTACGTATTTCCTGTATTGATGCAATCTCCAGCCAGCTCCAGAGTTCTTCCTTCGGCCAATAGAAACCCTCGCACACCGTGTGTGGAAATGGAGAAGTTATTATTCACCCTGCATGCACCCTGTTTAGTGCAATATCACTCTACCAGATTCAAAACAACAACATCTGTCTCACATCTGTTTGCTGCTCGCAATTGTTCTGCTCAATATTTTTCAACCCAACTCACAACTGTGGTATTGCATCGTTTCTTTTTTTCCTGATCGAAGGCCGATTTAGTTGAATGGAAGAATAATGGTTGAATACTTTTTGTCAGCAAAATCTAAAGATCCATCTATTTTAGTTTGGAGGTACCGTTTGTCTGGTTACATGGTAGTTTTCATGAGCCTCGATAAAATCCCTAGTTTATGCATCGGTGTGTGATATGTTTATAGCTTCAACACTCTGTTTTACGTAACTTTGCATCAATCATAAATGCTTGTGTGTGTTTAATTTGCCATGCTGGGAATACCTTCTGTCAACATCATTGTGCGTGTATGTATGTTTAAAGACAGTCGGCATCAAATAATTAAAGGGTGTGTTTTTGTGATCTCTTGTGAAAGGCTTAGCAGCTGAAACATTGTATTCGCTGAAACACACCTTTTGTTCTTCCCTTCCTGGTACTTTGAAGTTCATTGTTCTTTTCTTTCAGCTTCATTGACACAAACACCTGAGGCCTTCACTCTCAAATTATCCTCGGTTGCAACATATTCATTGGCCTATCACACCTGTCGTTCTGTTATTTTTTTTAATTCATCAGGCAATGCATGTGGAACACTGTGCAACACTTTTTGTGACATCATCTTGCTGCTTTGACATTTATCCCTTTAATTTAGCAGTAAAAGAGGCCTCATTCTTTTGTGGGTATGATAGAAGCAAAAAGCCCGCCCAACTCCACCCATCCTGAGTACATAAAGTATCAAAACAGCTACAATTAACTTTCAAGAAATGCAAAAACACTGTAAAAGGGTAACCGTTCGAAGATGAAAACACGGACGACTACCACACCGGACAACGCCGTGGCGGCGACCTCTCAACCACGATCTAGCCACGCCCTATTGCATACCCTGCTTTATTGTGTACCATGATTGACTAAATTAACATCATGCCCTATTGAAGAAGACTTGAAGTTTACTGAAGTGATAAGTCAAGTGAGACGTTGGGTAATTTCCTCACAGACTTCCACACAATCAGACTTCTTTTTGCCACCAGAGGAGTCGCTGCCTGCTGGCCATTAGAGAGAATGCAAGTTGAAGGCGCTCCTGCGTTGGCTTCAGTTTTCAGACCTGGAGGTTACTGCCTGACACACTTAGGGCACAGTGTTTGTTGTTATACTGGGAGTCAGTAACAGTAACAGTATCCAGTTTGACTGCAGGGAGAGTCTATGAATCTTACATAGTCATATAGTCATCCATCGATGATACTGATAAGTGAAAGTTGTGAATTACATACCTTCAGGGAAGTCCCGGCAGCAGACACTCACACACTCACACATATGCAAACATGCCTCAGGGGAAACCACCCCAATGGGCATGGCCTTAGATAAATCTATTATTCATTATGGTATACAAAATGGCAGTGATAAATATATAACAGGAGCAGCACGTAGAGGTATTTGGCCTGACTCAGTGTTATTGTTTGCACGTTCGTCGGGTGAGTTGTAAAGTGCAGGTGCACAGCCCTCTGGACAGACAGTTCCCGGGCGAGGAGGAGCTTTTAGTGTGAAGAACACACACACACACACCCACACACAAACACACATTCACATACATGCACAGGTGCATCCAGGTAGATAACTTGGTATCATGCAATTGCATCACCCAGGACGATGTTACAATTTCTTTGAAAGAGGATCCCTCGCCTGCAGTATAACCACTGACACACACTCTTGAAATGTATTTGCATTTTTTTTATGATAATAAGATTGTCCAGACTTTTTCATATGAATAGATAAAGGAATAATACTAAATTCTTGCACAAAAAAAGAGAAAAGAGTGATCTCCCAGAAAACACAGATCTATAATTTCTCTCGTGATTCGCACAAATTTGCCCAATGGACTGTTAGTACAGCCAATGTGAAAATATTAGCTATAGCTCGCGAGCAACATTCTCACAGAGTGTGTGCATGTAGAGTGAGTGTGTGTGTGTACAGCTCAGAACTCACAAACTGCACGACTAGCACATCCACAGTATTGTACTGGCTACAGGACCTTAGGCTAATTCTAGCAGGGTGCCATGGCATTCCGAAACCCAAATAATCAAAAAGAATGTTCCATTTGTCTGACAGCCCGTTATCCCGAAAACAAACTCCCATTGTCCCTCAGGCCCATTGCTCCAAAATGAAAAACTCTCATGGAAGCACATGGCTAAATATGAACCTTCCTGGTCATGATATGTTTTTCCTATGATGAAGGCCTCTATTCTGCCTCTAGTTGGTTTACCCTGATATTTTTACCCGAAGTGTGTGGGTCATGCCTTTACCAGTAGAAAAAATGACATAATTCTGCATGATAATAAGCCATGTTCTTTACGTTGTTTTTGGGATAACGGGCCGTCGGACAAACAATCATCAGCTCTGTCTTGCTCTTACTTTAATCAAGAAAGCATTACGTTTGGCACACATATTGGTTAGTCCTCATCCGATAAGTCTTTTTTCTTGTATGTGAACCTTGAAAACATGGGCCTGCTGTTTAAATATGCAAAGGAAAAAAAAGCCTATGTTAGCTAAACAGCCATAAAATGGTTCGATTAGAATGAAATACTCCGATCTTACAATTTACAACTCCAGCCTTACCTAGTTCTGTAATGCTGTTTCTTTCTTCTAAATGGCAACATTTGGCCTGGAACATGTAGCTTTAGCTGAAGTCTTTTTATCCTGAAGCCATCAAGTGCAAAAAAAACGCAAAAACGTTGACGTTACATTGACTCAATTAGTTGGCAAGCTAAAGCTAATAAAATCAGTTTAAACGTTTTTTTCAAATGGCAAATCAGCCACTGTATTATAAACTCCATATGTGCCATATGAGCTTGACAGGTAAGTAGGGGAGGTAGTGCTCTATGGGTGGTGATCTAATCCGCATCTAAAATGTGCTTCTTCTTCTCTCTTTACACAGCTTTTTGATCTCAACTTCAGTATCTATTGCAGAAAATCAACTTCTACTTTGACAAAATCTAGATCTTACCAACTCTGTTTATTGCCAGAAGAACGGCACACTCACCCCAAACCATTCAATGACAACTTTTTGATTTGAAAAAATATTAAAACCCAAAAGGAATATTCATGCTAAGCTTCTCTAAGAGGCTGCACATGTGTTTGAATGCCCTCTCTGAGGGGGGGCAGACAAAACCGGCTGTTCCTGAATCAGCCAGAGTCAGACGTTTTTTATGGGAGGACATGTGAGGATTGCAAAACAGGAAACACAGGGCCTTGATAACTCACACTCACACTCACACATACACACACGCACACACACGCACGCACACACACACACACACGCACAGGGCACTTGCACATATAAAAAGTGTGTGGGCATGTTGCGTAGGACACTTGAAAATGGGTTAGAGTAAAAAAAAAAAGGTGTGCATGTTTCACAGCAAAAGGGCCCCTTCTGGTGCTCTTCTCTACACACATCAGTAAGTACAGGATGTGTGTGTGTGTGTGTGTGCAAGTTGTGAAGCTGAAGATGGGTGCAGAGCTTACAGTGTGTGCCAAAATGATCACAATGCGTGATCGATGGGACTGTTCGCTAGTTGGCCATCAGTCGTTCTGCAGGACTAACAGGTACCAAAGGAGGAAGGCCTAGGTGGAGTAAAGGAAGATGAAAGAAACATAAAGGCAAAACATCAGAAATGAAACAAAAGGAGCAGTAAACACGAGTAAGTGCTCATTAAGATGGATGAGCACCTCCTTCTCTCCACCTCTCTCTGTATCTGCTTCTCTGTAATACCCACAAACACACTCAACACCGTGCTGTATTTTCCGTGAGTCCTGGACAAGTTTGAACATGCACACCGGCCTGTGATGACTAAAACACACACAGCGCTAACATGTGGAACCAGCACAGCGTCGTGTCGTACCTCATCAGAAACATGACAGGGTTGAGGCACGCAGGAGTTATTATTGCAGATATAATTGTGACAAATGATCCTACATCCTTGAATGGTAACTCCATGTATTTCCTTGCATAAGGTTCTTTCTTTAAAATACTTTAAAAGTTAGTGTTTCTTACCCCGTGACCATTTTATTTGCCTCTACAATCCTGCTATTGTTTTTTATTGCTTTTGTTATAGGAATTGCTGTCATGCACAAATTCATTTAACACCCAGACAAGGAACATGTTACTTTGCAGGCTTCATCTATCTGTTAAAGCATTTTGCCTTCGACATACAGTACGTGTCTGTTACATAACTGTTTGTCAAAGCTTTATTCAGACTTGACACTATACCATTACAGCCACAATGTTTTGAATTTGACGCCTGGTATATGAGACGGGAAGAATTGTGTCATTGCTGGACAACAGCGGTGAGTTCAAAAGTAATGATATCAAACAGGACGAGTGTTTTTCTGTCTCTCACATGTATATTTTTCCTCCAAATTTAGTGCAGAGTCCAATCTATTTTCCAGATAAAAGTGAGAATACTGTGATGCGTATTTCCATCCGCAGATATGAAAATATTAAGGCAGATCTGATGTTTTCGCCTCTTCAGTGGAAGTTTAAGTCAAATACTTCATGTATATCATCATTCATTTGCTTACTCGGTTTTCAGCGTAGTGCTTTTTTTTGCAATATATTAATTTTGACTCGTTTTAATTTCCAGCATTTCAACCACTAAAAAAAACAAAATGATTATTGATCATCGTGAGCGCAAAGGTGCTCGCCAAAGCACTTCTCACAGCGAATACACAAAATGTTCTCGCACCAGTTATAAGAGATTTCTGCTGCCGTCCACACAGTTGGCAGGCTTCTTTGGTTGTTTCATTGCTACATTATGTCAAATAAGTGTTACAGTTATATACAGTTACAGAGCAAGCCGTCAGCGCTGGATGAGTAATCCTGTCAACTCTTCAGAGAGTTATATCTGTGGGACGAGACAGCAGGTTCGGTGTTAGAAGCATTTTGCATCTGAGAATCTCAGGAAGTTTATTGGTTGTTGCAGGTCAGAGGCAGTAGATGAGTTATTGCAAAAAATTGACATTGACCAACAGACTCGTCGTGATATTTTGGTTCCTACAGTCATACAGAGCACAGGCTGCTTCAAATCTAAAGATAACTTATAAAAAAGCAGTTATTTAAATTCATATTTATTTTTCATCCTCAATAACAACAAACCACTACAGCACAAATCAAAATAGCTTGTTTTCTAGTTACTCAAAAGGTAAAGTTCACAAGCCCCCTGCAGGAGCCGGACCCTGAGACAACATCTGGCCGTTGTAGCTGAACAGATACACTGTACAAGGGTTTGGTTTTGTCTTCACCATTATGGAGAGTTTACTGTACATGCTGTGGTGAGGTTAGATGTGTGTGTGTGTGTGTGTGGGGGGGGGGGGGGGGGGGGGGGGGGGGGATTCTCTGGAACAGGATGTAGCTGTGCAAACGCCTGAAAGCTTCTCTTGCTTGTGTTTGCACAAGGGATGAAGCAGCAGAAATAAAAGATCCTTTAGTCTGAGGTCCACACTGTGCACACGTGGTGGGGACTTTACCACAACCCGTCAGTCCGAGGGAGGAGAGGGTACCACCAGATAAACATCTCACTTTGAGATTTACTCTCAGGCACAGGCAGAAAAAGCCCAATATTTTGTAACTACACAACTGAATGGATAACTTGGCAAGCAACACAGTGGAATGCAAAACTATGCAAAGTAGATGCAAAGAGTGAGTCAGCGCGATGATGGAAAATTTCTTGTTGGCTCAGAGACACATTTTCACCATTTTAAGATATATTCTTTTACAACAAAGCAGTGGTGACTGTAACTAAGTACATTGAGTACTACAGTATTTCCATTGTGTGCTACTTTATATTTCTATTCCAAGGAAATATATTGTACTTTTTTACTCCACTGCATTTATTTGACCGCTTTAGTTACTAGTTACATCCAAAATATATGAGCAGCTTCTAAAGAATGATGTAGTGTTACAGATAAAAGTACTCAAAAGTAAATAAAGTTGTTAAAAGACTCCATCTTGACTATTGTAAAATTGCAAATGATGGCACATGCAGCAAAAAAAGTTTAAAACATAAGAGTAAATCGTCCTCATATGAATTGTTCTTGTTTCAGTTGCTCCCTCCAGGAGGTCAAAGGTCGGGGTCAGGCACGGTTAGTAACCTGGCTTGAGGGGATCTTGACTGAGCAGTTGTTTCAACAGCAGCTTGAACTCTCCCCTAACAGTATTAATGACGTGGCGTACGCAGTCAGTACAGGGGCTTCAGGTCTAATAAACTACTTCGGCTTCTTCTCGCTACTAATAATTCCCTTTTATATTCCTTCAAAGAGCAGGAAGAGATCTCTCCAGATCCAGCTGCTAAATGAAGACAAAGAACAGGTTTGGCAGCTATGACTTCATCCTCCCAACAAAGACGCCGAAGGATGGATGGAGGCGTTGGGAGGAATAAGGGAAGATGACGGCAGACATCGGCAATTCCAGGTACTTTGATGAGATGCCATTGCCAGGAGAGTGAACCACACCCGGGCATTTTGTACAAATGTGTCTGTATGTGGTTGTACACATGGTAAACAGCTACAGGGGTGTATTTAACCACTCACGTTGACTCAGTGGCTTCTCACCCTGACACCTTGATAAAACCGCTGGGCATTAAGTGTCTCCAAGCTGAGCACAACTTACGAGACAGTTATGGAAACCTTGTGGACCAGACATGGCCAGCTGATGCCTATCTAGTGTATTTTCTCATGAAGCTCACACTTAATCCCTCTGAGTGTCTGTCTATTGTCAGAACCTTCATCCCACCCACCTCCGTAATACACGGAAACAAGCCCCTAGTCGTCCCATGCTGCTCCATTCAGTATCTATCTATATATCTACCTCCCTGTCTCTCCTGTCCTTTTTTTTCTCTCTTACTTCTACTAAAACGCCGGAGGTTTTTCTCGTGGGAAACTCTTGGGAGAGGTATGTTGCCCCGTGAGCAGGGAGTGAGAGTGGAATCCCGTTTTTCTGGGTCTAGTCTCACTCCCTGTTCCGCGATCCCATCCCGGGCTCTGTGTCACAATCGGGCATCGTGTCAGGACTCGCAGAGGTGTTAGGAAACTCTCGCCTGTTCTCGCTCAGCCGGATTATGGGGTTTTGGTTGTACACAGCACCTGTGTACTACTTCAACCTCACCTTTCGTTGAGTTAGTTATCATCCTTCCATGATTCATCAATTATTTTCTTTCATTTCCACTCACAGCAGAATTTTATTCCTGTTTTATTTCTAAGCAAGCAGCACACGACTACCCGGTTTAATAAAGCACCGTTTAATCCCTGAGTGCAGTGTGTTTACCATAACTTCTTTCTTAATCAATATAGAGGTATCTTACCATGACCTTTGTCATACTTAAAGCAGCCTTGCCAATAAAAAACAAAGCTACATCTGTTGGCAGACCTTACTTATCAAACTCGCCAGTCAAGTAGAGGACTTCTCCTGAAGTCACATGGTTTTCAGTAAACAGAATTATCTTCAAGGAGGGAAGCCAACAGTGAGAAGCAGATGCTTCGCTGTGCTGAAATGATTGCAGACATCCATGTTACGGTGGTTTTCAAAGGATATTGTGGAACGCAGCAGATAGAATACGTTTTCATAAAATTGCAGAATAACGAAGGAGTAATGGCTGAAATTGAAAAAAACAAACAGTAAACGCATTAACGATATTTTTCAGGGTCATTTTTATATTTCTTACTATGACCAGGCCTGACTAAAACCAAAACAAAAAATCGTAAAAAGGAATTACAATTCAAGTTTAAACCTTTTTAATGCAGCAATAAATTGTTCAAAACTTAAACAGGAATTAAAACGTCAGTAAGCAATGTATACAGTGTATAAACATAGAATTTAATTTGAATTGATCGTTGTCAAGATACCTGATTCAGCTACTTGAGTCAGAATCGGCCCGATATCCGACATCGGTATCAGTACATCCCTAAAAGTGAATGCAAAGAACTTACAATGATACTTTTTGGTAACTCTTTGGTTTGATAGCTTCAGAGGCAAACAACAGTGCTATCCTCTTCCTGTTTTGTTTTTTCTGCCATAAATCAAGTCTTCATCTTCCAACGGGATGGCATCCTGGTGGCAGACAGTACTGCATCGTGAAAGTGAGGCCGATAATGACACAATAGGGGATTGTGTCATTATTCTAAAGCCATTAGTCATCTTTGTGCAATCAACATTTACTTCATAATGATAAGTTAAAACTCGTCTCTCTTGCCAGGTTCGAAGGTGGGTGTAAAAAAACCTGCTGTCATCGAGGCAAGACTTAACAATTTGACAGCAGTTTAAACACTTTGGCACTTGTTTTCAGTCAGTTCTGTGTCACAAAGGATCGAAATATCTAACGGATGACTTTGGCATGTCAAAAAAAAACTTGTTAACTTCCTCATTCCTCTTCTCCTCTCCCCATTTCCCAGAAAGATAAAGGGAAACATGATTTGCTTGAAAACAAGGAAGAAGCCTCGCATGAACTTCTTTTTGAAGTACAGATCTCTGAGTCAACCTTACAAACTGTGAGCAGAACCTCCAGACGTGTTGAGCCCGACTCATTTAAAGAGTCAGTGTTTGATTGAACCCATTCAAAAGCAAACCACACACATCAGCCGACCGATTGTTATTTTGAGATGTTTTCAATCTCAATTTCAATGTACAGTATATTTCTGAGAAGCAGTCACACATCGATATCCTATTTTCAGAATCATGTCACTCAAACAAAGAACAGAAACAGCGATGCTCTTAGTTTTTCTTTAGCTTCAAAATGTATCCGCCATGATAACACGGGGACAAAGAGCCGATCGGAGAACAAACCACAGAGAAGCAAGGCGAGACGCCGTGTGTCCAAACTCCTGGACCTGTGTAAGCCGGGATGAGGAAGGGAAGAATGAATGAAGCGCACAAAAGACAGTCACAGACTTACACTGAGATGACACAACAGTCACAACATCCTTGCGCCTCGTCGGGTGGAGATGAAAACCCCGGGTGTTTGACCAAACTGTGCCCCGGACTTGAGTCTGAGCGAACGGATCGCAGAGCGAGTGGACAGGAGAAGACGGCAGGAAGTGAGTGATATCAGCTGGCGGAAGAGTATGAGAGAGACGCAGCACAGCTTCCTGGGTCACTCGGACACACACACACACACACACACACACACGTGTGCATAAGCGCGTGTGACAACAAACACGCATGGTGATGCAAGCGACAAAATGGTCGTCGTAAACACAGTTACACATCTAACTCCCATATGTAAGGAGGCGATTTCTGTATCTGCTGAAATTCACACATGTTAAACGTTTTCTGAAGCGCCAGCCGGTGTTCCTGCTTTCTTGTAATCTACAGGTCAGCAAAAAGTCAGATTAAGAGTTTGGGAGTGTGTGTGGGGTTTGGGAAGTAAAAGGTGAAACTATATTGATTTAAGTTTGAGGGGGGGAAGCAGTTTGGTTTAAAGAATGGGGAAACCATCTTTATTTTATAGTACAATCACCTCGTGGAGAACTTAACTGGAGGAAGTTTGATGCAGGAGGAAATAAAGTAAAATATCCAGTTATTTAATATGTATGTTACATCAGTAGTGGAGCACTGGGTGTATCCCTCTGTCTGCAATAAACACACACACACACACACACACACACACACACACACACGGCACATGCACAGAAGAGAAAAGGGGAAATTCTGTTTCAATGAGGTGAACAATACTTGACATATCCTGACATATTTTTTACTACACACTTCCCCTCTTTGTGACAACTTCCTCACAGTTTTCACTACCAGCGCTAGTTACTACTAGAGGCTGCATATGAATGAAGAAAGATGCACGCACACACACACACACACACACACAGATGCAGGAGAGGAGAGAGAACGAGAAGAGAGTTGTTTTGCAACTAGAAAGAGGAAGGTACATGTGTCAGTCATTGTTTTGTGACGCAACGCGGACCACTCAATGAACACATATACTCACGCTCACACACAGGCTCTTATCCAATCTTGTATGCAAAATATAATTCATCACCTGGGTATATTTACTTTACAAAAAATAAAAAACCCTCTTGTTAGCCCTTTGGACAACGAGGGACCTGAGGGGGCAAGATGGAGCATGCAAGAAGATGAAGACTCTCTAACTCACTGGCACAGCAGATTTGCATAGATATTTGCCAGTCAAATGAGATGTATGGGAAAGTAGGGGTGTAACTTTGGAAAGCAAACTCACTCAGAATTCCCCTCTTCTGGGAGACTCCCAAATCGCTTCCAAGAAGAAAAAAAAAGGGTCAGGTGGGATTGCTTGTACAGTTTGAAATTTGTCGCACAATTGTTGGACAATTGATTTGTTGGATTTGGTTGAATGGATGCCTTGCACCTGCATACATGCGTGCCGCAAACAGCTACAAAGACAAATCACGCAGCTTCTTATGCACACGTCTGTGTTCAAAATGATTTTGGCGCAAAAAGACTGTGTTGGTATTTTTTTTATGTACCTCGCCAAAATCCACCTCAGGGCCGATTCCTGAAATACAAGTGGTGTCACCGTCATTTGTTTTGCTTGCAGATACTTTGTTCACAGAGACAGAAATGTTGCCTTTGTTTCCTGGTAATTGATGATTGAGGGGTCACGACCTTGCTGCGCTTCGCAGGCTTTGCTTCCACAAACAAGACCAAGATCCTCGTTTTAGGGTCGGGGGCTTGGAGAGTTCCCTGTTTCACTGGTTTTCAGGTTGCATGTTGGTGTTGTTGTTGTTGTTGTTTTTTACTTAACTGAGTTATTGCTATTGTTCAGTATTCAGCCATTACTTTTAGCTGTTTCAGCTGTTTCTAAATAACTTCTGTCGATGTCAAACATGTATCTATGATTTGTAGCTAACGGCCTGTTATTCGTTGCTTTCAGCTAACTATTTGTAATTGTTTCTTTAGTACTATAATAAGCACAATCAGTATAATCACTACTATACGCTAACTATTTTAATTTATCCTGTACTTCTAGCTTTCCCTTCAAACTCTTTATAGATTAATAAATAAACCATTTTAATTCATTATTTATGAATTATGATGAATAATTGTATTCAGTTTTATACCATCAAACCAATGTAAGAATACAGTCACTTTTCATAACAAAAAAAACAAAAAGACAAGAGTTGAACCCTAACCAAAGCTCATTGTCCTGTCCTGATGAATTGAGCCTCTTTGAATTGACTGCGTGACATTTGGATATGTAAATGTGAGAGTCTGCCCTGTGGCCAATTGGTCCTTAAATTAGAATGCTGCTGAAGCTAATTTTACTATTTTTTGGGTAATGACGGATTCAATAGGATCTCCCACAGGCTCCACATGAGTCACGACACTTTGCTTCTGCTGTTGTTGAGAGTATATCCTGCTGTTTGATTCTTATTATGCAAACCTGAACACAACTCTCTGCAAATCCAAGAAACACGAGTCTTTACATCAAAGGTTAATTTAAGTTTCTCTAGAAGGAAAGTTTCTTGATTTTGCATTTCTCTGTTTAGGAGTACCAACGCAACGCTACCCTAAAAAATGGCTGCGCAAACCACAAACAGATCACACACAGACTGAATAAGCACTGGTACGGATGGTTTAATCCAAGACTAAACGCCTTGTTTACAGCAGCAACAATATTCCTGAGCTGTGATGACAATATGATTTGACTAATGTTGCTGAGCCAAAGGAACAGGCCCAACAGGTTGGCTTTTACAAGAAATAACAAGCGGAGACGTGACTTAAAGAAAGCTGCTCAGCGGGCCTGGAGAGGAATTGCACAGACCAGTGGAGATGTGGCTTCATGTATACAGTGAACATATGGAAAATACAAACACTAAAAGGCCTTTATTATCATAATTTTGGCCACAGGCAACACTATGAATACAATTAAATAATATCTTTGAGGGAGCTTTCCAAAGACAAAAACCTGATTAATAACCTTTACGATGCCATCATAATGGAATTCACTATTCTGTTGCATCATGGGAACTGTGGGATCCAGCATTGTTGGCGCTGGATACCAGGAAGAAAAAGCCAGAATGACTGCTTTGATTTGATAGAAGTGCAATAATAAACCACTGAAGCGGTCCTTTAACTGGACATATAGTGCGTCAGTTCCAGCAATGTTCTCAAGCCCCTCTGTAGATGTGTGTGGTTGTACTGTAAAGGTCAATGATCACGACCAGGGTACGGATTTGAATAAAATGAATATAAGGAAAAGAAAAGAAACCAGAAACAACCCACTCAAATATGTGGTGAGAAATTGGAAAAAAGCACTTGTCATTGCGTATGATACTGAGCAAGTCACTGCAGGTTGCTGCAGCTTCTCTTTGGACATGAACACCTAACCAGGCCCTCGGAATAAGCCACTTTCATAATGATCTGTTCATGACACGTGTCTCAAATGGTCAGAAAACAGAAAAAGTCCAGTGTACATCATGTACTTTTCGTATGCTAAAAGCTCTCTCATCTGCCCACACGCGGCAACACATAACTGCAGTATGTAAATTGCCAAAATCAACCAACAAACGCACGCATTAACCCCCCGAAAAAACACAAAATCACCACTCAGTGACAATATGAACACGAATGACGCACAGAAATGGAGCAGGTGAAATGTGGCAGGTGTGCTTCTTAAGTACCTGAGGGTTGTGTATCACTTAGAGCTACAGCAGAGGGATAGGGGTTAAGAAAGAAAGATATGATCTGCACACACACACACACCCACACACACACACACACAGGGGCAAACAGGATTTGCTGCTGGATATTGATCATGTACATATTAGTTTGCAGTGTGTCTGTGAATGTGTGGGTGTTGCATGTCAAAGATCTCAATGCTGCATGACAAATTAACCCTTTATTTCCCCTAAGTGTACGCTTTAGTCATTCCGCGACGCAGAGCTGCTTGGAAACCACCTGCTGCGCAGATGCACTCACATGTATGGCTGTAGTGGAGTGTAAACCCGCCAAAACCCAGTTTGCAATGAATTTTAGCCTGACATCAGTGTACAGATCTAAATGCGTGGCTTTTATCAACAGAAAAATGGACAAATAATTTGAGATTTAATCTTTAATCAAAAACAGCACATGGTTTCTTTATTCGCCTTCAATTTCCCCGTACGCAGCTTCAGAGTTTTTATCAATTATCAAACAAGAAGAACAGGTATCCTCCAAGAGGAATTAGATGATTTAGCTTGAGGGAGTTTGCAGCTCAAGCTGTACTAGGTCCTGCCAAGGCTTGTGCATAGTGTACATATGGAATGAAGTGCACACTGCAATTTGAAAGCTTTAAAAGTAGAGCTTTGAAGATCATATCATGACATGAGTTATTGCTTCGTGCCAGTAAGTAGGTCCGTGCAACTTTCTAATTCAGAAAGCAATTATGAGTACACAATGTGCAATTGGTGATAAAGGGTAACGCGGTGAGGAAGACGCATCTTTGAAATCATTGTGATTTAGAAATGCATTTAATATTAAAAACCTTTTATTTAGGTATTGCTTGTTAGTGACAGATCTGTATTTAGGGATAAGGAAGTGCACACTCTCAAAAGGACAGGAGCAACAAAGAAAAAGGGACATCTCTAGTGCGCTCCGGATTAAGGCAACATTTAAGATCTTTTTTATGTATGGCGACAACAGAGCAAACCCGAGGACACCTTGGTATCTCAAGGGAGCGTCCCACTCCCACACCGCCGCTGTGGAGGGCTACATAATATGACATGTACAGCATGTACTAGATGTAAGTGACAGATGGGTAAAGAGAGGGAGAGTGAGAAATGTATCTCGTATTTGTGCCTCACATGCTCTACTTCTTCTTTCTGCCAAAGCACAGGGGGTGGACAGAATAACAGAAACACATGCTTACATTTTTCAAAGATGTAAAGAAAGAAGGACAACGCAAAGACCATGACACAGTGCGTATAGCAGGGATACTGACTAGCAGCAAGGGATTAACCCTTTCAGTACAGTAGCCAGACAAGGTGAGACAGACATAGCACATGTACACCACAGGTTTCATTTTTCACTTTCTACACACGCACACAGCCTTTACTCTTTGTCTCACATCAGTGGACGTCTCAGTTTACTGGACACTTCCAACTAAGATGTGATTACCTCCTCTTTTTTTCTTTTTTCGGTTTAACAAATAAAGGTGTATTCCAAATAATGGCCAAAAAAAAAGAAAAGCGCCTCTTCCAGTTTTGCATTTGGAGGTAGATGGTTATCGGCATGATCGGGTGGGTGTCTTTACAGAGGGAGTGGTTGGCTGGCTGTCATTTAAGGGGCACAAGAGGGGGCTCTGTTTGCACTGTCAATATTTACAGTGACACATGCTGGATGAATCCTGGAGTTGTGTGTGCGTGTGGGTGTGTGTCCTGTGTGTGTGTGTGTGTGTGTGTGTGTGTGTGTGTGTGTGTGTGTGTATGAGCGGGAGACAGTAAGACAAAAAGACAGAAGTATCAGCATGCATGGATGTCAGATGTCATGCTCTGATGAACAGATTGAAGTCTTCCACAACTTCTTTTGGAGTGCGTGTACTCTCATCTACGTACAGCAGAGCTCGCAAAGTCACAGAGCAGTGGACGGAGTTGAGAACAAAGTCCAGAAAAGTCCACTGGCACAGTGTAATGAGAATTAATGAGTGGCCAATCACAAGTGGGCTCTGTCACAATCTACAAGCCTCCTTTGCATTGCAAATCAGAGATATGCAAATGAGGAGGGGGAACACATGCCGTGTCAGTACCACTGCTCTGCTCACTGCACTATCAGTGTCTCTTGTTCTACGTGCTTTCCCTTTTTTTGCCAACCTTGTATTTACATTAGCTTAACATGTCTTTATTCTTCTCTTTAGAAAACTAAATCCGCATTAATCCTATTTACATTTATTTTCCTTTATCCCTTCTGCGTTCTCTAAGTCTGTTTTCAAACAGGTGAGAAATTGCGAACGACCTCCCGGCAATATGCAGTTTCATGATTCAACATTATCACTCGCTCAGCTTGAAGTTCTCTGTTTGTCCTGCAAACTAAATCTACGTGCAACTTTATGCTGTTTCTTCTCAGCCTTGTCTTACTTCTTCATAGTTTTCTGTTTACACATGAGCTCCTGGCCCCCAGCTACTATTGTATTTATACTGTAAACAAAGCAGCAGGGAGAGGCACCCATAATGTGTCCCCATACCACAATGAGCTTTTTCAGAGCCACTGAAATGATCTTACTGCCATCTAGTGGTCCAACATTTTCTTTGTAAATTGAGCTGGTGGCCCCCTGCATCGTTCTAAATTCAGTAAATTATAACACACACACACACACACATGGGATACCTCATGC
Source organism: Lycodopsis pacificus (assembly GCA_028022725.1). NCBI lineage: Eukaryota > Metazoa > Chordata > Actinopteri > Perciformes > Zoarcidae > Lycodopsis > Lycodopsis pacificus. Next base: position 6,480,823 of record CM051705.1, on the reverse strand, counting down.
AGTGGATGTTGATTGTAAAACATTTGTTTTATTGCTCACAGTGCTCAGAGGTTGGAACAGAAATGGACAGTCAAAAAGCCGGATGGCAAACATCTCTAATAACTCACCAGTATTCATCATTGAAAGGTTTCATTAAAAAAGTACATGATCATTGTTGACGATAAGATTAGTTTACCATAAGAGATTAGTGTTAAGGTAGCATGTACTGTAGCCGTCTGCTGCTATCAGAAGCTATATCTGCACACGTCCAATTCAAAGACAACGTGGGCACCTTTTTATTCAGGAAAGCCTTTCTGACCTAAATCACTGTCAGTTATTTCTTTTGTGTCTCTGTTCATTCACTGGTTTTTATTTTATTTTATTATAGTTTATTTATTTATTTCTTTTTTTTAACTACGGTATGTTTTAACTATGCTTTTTACTATGTTTTTACTATGTACTGGCTCTGTGGCACTCTGAGATTTTTTTTAAAATGAAAAGTGCGTTATAAATAAAATACATTATTATTATTATTATTAAAATCCAAGTGCTGATGAAGAGCATGTGATGTGATTGAAAGCTCCAAAACCAGCGACTAAATGGACCTTGTTTTGACATGTATTTCTAAACTGCTGGTCAAGAATGAAGTTTGAAGCAAACAGTAATGAGAAGGGATTAAAGTAGCCAGAAGAAAATGGAAATACGATGCTCCACAGCAACAGGGTGGTGAGATCGTTTTCCCTACATTCATGGCGTGTTTGGTTTTTGACACGGTGCATCATCGTCTCAATGACGACCACAGTAACACAAATGAAAAACACACGGAGGACAAACAGCATTTACACGTTTCTCAGTCAAAGCAGAACTAGATTTGACTCAAACACACTTTGGCAGAAAAAGGAAATAATTGTTTACTTCGGGCACAAGTATTTTTTAAACCATCAGACAACTGACCACACAATATGTAAATATAAAGATTATAATATCTGGCAAAACAGTTCAATCTGGGGCGCAACTGCACCACAGGATTAGATGATTGAACACAGTGATTACCTGTGAACATGTATGACCCTTTAAGGGGGTAAAAAAGGGAACACATACCTCGACACATGTATACAGTATCTTGATAGTTTACCAACGTATTGGTATTTCTGTTCAAATGTCCATTCTCGTGTCCAATCTTATCATAGAAGCTGATGTACTGTGTGTGTATATATTTATTATACTAATCTCTTTTGAAAATGACAGTAAATTCACAGACTTGAGACAAACTTAAGTAATTCATTGAAGTTAAGTAATTCATTCAAGTTATTTACAGACAGCAGATGTTTGTAAACCAGTGCGGCTCAGTGACCCTGTATCAGTTTCTGAGAGGTATTGAAACACAATACTGCAGTGTAGGTCTACAGTGCGGCAGTAATGTGTGACTTACAAGTAATAAAGTACTTCCATTTTAGGTAGTATACACAGAGATAGTTCTGAGCTCATTCTTAGCAACCGCTGGTACTCGAGTCCGGTGAGAACAGTCTGCGCCGCAGTGTCTTACATATAGTGGGAGCTTCAGCAAAGCCCATAGAGTGCCACAGTGACGACATTAATACTTTGCTTATAATTAGCAGAGCTATAGATTGTTATGAATGTGACCACTTTCTTACAACTGTATTGCACGTAGAAAAGGCTTTAAAACTGCCAAAGAAATGATAGTTATAGAATTGTTTTTACACTTTTTATGACCATAACTTGTCAATATATCGGTGATAGTCTTATAGATTATATTGTATGTGGAATATACTGTTTGTGGGCTGGGTTGTTAGGACCATAAAGCTGAAGTTATTTCCTCTTTAGCTCAGGGAAGACGTGGGGCTCGACCATGCGAGAATCTTAAAACGTGACAACCATAACTATACAGCTACAGAGCTAAGTGGTGAAAAAAAGATGAGAAAAATGCTGTTCGGCACATCCTACAGTACACCAACTAGTACTTTAAGATAATATATGTATAAGTACTATTTTAGGATGAATTGTATATCTATATATATAATGAAGGATTGTCTTGATACTCACAGAAGGGTATTTTGAATTAAATTCTGAATTAAAGACATTTGCAATTATTAACTGACCCAAGTCCGTACGTGGCATAAGATGCAGTGCACACAGTGCCTGCAGCAAATGTAATAAAAAATAATAAAAAATAATATAAAAGCCACAGCTGGTGACAGAGCAGTGAGTCGCTGCGTCAGAACAGGACCATTGGCACCCAATCGAAGCCTGAAACTGTGTAAAAGATCAAACAGGAAGCAAGTGGGTACAGTACTGAGAAGAGTATTTCAGTATGCTGGTGGCTGAAGAAAAACAACTGTAGGTGTAAGAAAGCTTGTCCATAAAATGGTAAAAACCCCCCATTACACAATGCGTTTCACAGACAGCCCGAGTTGCTGTTAAGGCTTTGTTGTACATGAGCTTGTAAAGTGAGGTTGTCAGATAAATGCTCCCGTTGAGCCGTTACAGAGGTAACACCGTGTGTTATGTTTCCAGTAAAAAGGTTCATACATTGCTGAGATTCTTTTGGCATGTGAAGTGCTGAGGTTGTAAATCACAGTTTGTACAGATGATACTGTTCATAACATTACACGAAACACAAAACACTTTGGAAAATTGGCTCCAGGTTTGTCCAAAAAAACATCCAGCTGACATCAAGCCACTCAGAGACTCTTATTGTGGCGGTCCGTTCACCGTGACACAGAAAAAACAGAGTACATTGTAGAGTTTGCAGTACCGTGACATACTTAGTGAGTTAAAAATGCTCTTCGGTGAAAAGTAGACAAGTGAGACGCTTGTATGAAAGAGCATCCAGTAGAAGTGCAAGCTTTACAAAATGAGGAAAAGTGAAACGAGCTTAATCGAGTGTGTATTGTCTAAAAGTTTAAAAAGCATAGTACAGTAGATATATTTCTCCTTTTCTTTCATCGATTTTTACGTTTCCAGCGCAGTCCGGCTGTTTGCAATCCCTGCATTTCCCAGATACTTTGAAGCAGATATCACCGGGGTAAAGAGCAAGGCAAGATTATCCATCCGCTGCCCAAACATCAGTCTCTCGCTGTCCTCTTCCCCCCCCCCCCCACCCCCTTGCAGTGCTACAGTCCTCCGCTCCAGCAGAGGGAGCTGTGTATCATGAAGTGAAGCCAGACTCCTACTTTCAGAGCCTGTTAACAACCAGCGGTGGGAGGAAAATGTGCTGGAGGACACTCCTCTCCTCCCTTTATTAAGGGAGATCAAATGCCTCAAGAAACAAGAGGAAGATTAAGGGATGTCTTCCCCCTCTCCTCCTCCTCCTCCTCCTTCGGGCTCGGGCTCCTCGGTGTGTGTGTGTGTTTGCGTGTCTGAGGGTGTGTGTGCGTATCGCAGGCGGCTCCAGCCGGCCTTGCTCTTGTGCAGGTGACCCATCATGGTCCGGCTGAGCGGGCTGGGCTTGGTGAAGCGGTGCCACTCCTCAAACAGAGGCTCCACGATGCAGGAGATGAACCCTGAGAGAAGAAAAAAAAAAACACAAAACAAAAAAAGTGGGTCATCTCCTAAGCAGTTGAGGGACGTCTTAGTGATGACACAGTGCACTCTAGTACTCACCGATCTGAATAGCTGGCACAGAGTCGGCCTGCTGGTTACACAGAGGACTAATCTCCATGTCGAACTTTCTCTCCAGGTCACCTGTCAGGTTGACAGACAAAATTCAGAATCCACACGAATTAAAAAGAAACGATCGTAAAATCAGTCGGGCAATATCTTAACACTTTGATGAATGCCAGAACGGTAGGAAACACAAGTTTATTACTCATAATCATCAGAGATGCACCGATTGCAATTTTCTTTTTTTGCGGATTACGTTTTTTTTTTTCCTTTCTAAGAACTATAGTTGACAGCATACACAGACATTTCTGTAACGTTTCTTTCATTGAAAATTAAAATTCAATTGTATGTTCATATGAAAACACTGATTATTAAATAACTTACATATTCTCCGAAATTTACAGGATCTTCTTGCTGTCAAAACCTTGTCTTTAAGGTTGTTCCTCCACGGTCCATTTTGGACTTGCAGGTGTTACAAATTGCGAGCTTTATGTCTTCTTCACTCACGCTGAAGAACCTCCACACACCGACAACATGATCGGCTGTCACGTTACAGTCTGAGCACAAGACATGTCGAGTGGCCAATCGATCGGTGCATCTCTAATTTTCAGATATTAATACAATTACTATAAAAAAAACAAATCCCTGGGAAGATTTACAGCCATGTCTGAATCACAACTTAGAAGCTCCAATTTTTCCAGATATATCCAACTCTGTGTCTAATAATACAAGAGTGCTTCAAAACCAAACACACGTGGATGCCAAAAGTCTGCTAAAGTATTTTTCAAGAATATTAACCCTAACCTTTAGTGGTCACTATTACTCTGACCCCCGCCCACTCTTCACACCCGCCGAGACCCCACTCATCAACAATGAGTGAGAGTGTTGAGGTGGAGGTAGCGAGAAGAAAGACAAACGAACAAAAGGAATATGAGAGAGAGAGAAGCATGAGAAAGAAGGTCAGAGGAGCGGACCTGAATAAATCAGGGGAAGGGATTTAAGTTATTGTACATTTATGATTTATGATCATTTTTATATGTATGTCTTTCTTTGCAGTGGCATTTGCTCTTAAATATAAATCTGACCTGAAATAAGACTTTGAATCATCTCCACTGCCAGGTGTCTATTTGCAGCATTGAAGTGGCACATGCATGTTTTCATACTTTACTCACCCTGCCTGTAGAATTCCTCACACACTCTCTCACTCCACTGTTTGCTCAGCTCCCAAACGCGACATGGATTACAGACGTCTGCACACTTCAGAGCGATCTGAAGGCAAAGAGAGAAACTGATTCAGACACACATGTGCAGCTACTCCAGCTGTACTCTCAAACGTAAGCATACATCGTCGTAAAACTCTTTGTTTGACATGCATGGCTGTACTGTTGTCGGGTGGGTGTGCAGTATACCTGCAGTATAAAGTGCCTGTGTGAGGCGAGCTGAAGGTCCAGGTCCTGGTTATCCAGATGTTCTCTGAAGGTGGACAGGAACTCGTTCTGCCTGCTGATGTCTGTAGCCAGGATGAGAGAGCCCAGCTGCTGCTCCATGTCCTGCCTGCAGAAAGAGGGGGGGGGGCATCACTGAGCCAACAACAACAAAACCACTAAAGCCTCTGCTAATCTTCATTCTACCTGCACCTGCAGCAACAGCCATATCTTCTGGAACATACTGTATATGAACTAGTAAGTCATCATACGCTGTACTCTGTATGGTGTAGCCGTCCTACTCCTTTTGTACAGCTATGTGCTTTGTGGAGAGCTCCTGTGGTGGTGTTCTGGAGCTGACCCTGATCTCTGACCTTAAGGTGAGGGGCTGGTGGACAGAAGGAGATTATAACGCATCGTGATTATTTAACCACAAACAGCACATGCATGTGGTTAGACAAGATCCTCATGATCCTTTTGTACAGCTCATATATGTTGATGTCCTGTATTCGGGTTTAAAGGGCTGGTGTATTCGGTTTGGCAGTATCTAACGGTGAGGTTGCAGATCGCAACCAACTGAAACTTCTACTGTGTGCCAAGCATGTAGTAGATCGACGGTGCAAGGTACAAGCACTGGTGGAGCTGATGATATGTTGATGTAGATCAGGGGTGTCAAACTCATTTTCACTCTGGGGCCACATCAGCATCACGGTCGCCCTCAAGGGGCCGGTTGTAAATGTAAGACGGTGTAAATGTAACTACTCCGAACATATTTAGTTTAGTTTCCCGGGATATCTGTGACTTCCTCAACACCTACTTAGCAGAAATAGAGGTTCTTTTTTCCATGGTTAATGGCGGACAGTTGAACGGCTTTCAGGGCGATAAGCCACGCCCCCTCTCCGGCGCGTCCAGTGCGAATGAACACAAAACCGGCGGCGCAAATGGCTCATCTCATAATTTCAACCATGGGGATATTTTTATTTTCACATCTAACTTTTAATTTTTGTAAAAAAAAAAAAAAAAATTTTTTAAATAAATTATTATTTTTTTTTTCGCTGGGGGATTCGCGGGCCACATAAAATGACGTGGCGGGCCGAATCCGGCCCGCGGGCCGTATGTTTGACACCCCTGATGTAGATCTTTGTTGGTGATGATGGTGGTGGTGATGATTATTGCTGCTGTCCTTTTGCACACTGTGGGAATGTGAGTCAGACACCAGTGACTACTGTTGTTGGACTTCCAGCCCACTTGTATTCAGGACACCTCCGATGTCCCTTACTGTGCTGTATATCCATCTTCTTGTAATGTAACAGGCCTTTCCTTAACACCAACTGCCCTCCACGGCCATGCAGACATGCTAAAGACGTGTTGATTTCATAGTCTGTGTACTACAAAGTGCTGACATATGGAATCCTAATAAAAACATTTGTATAAATTAGGTGCTTCTGTAAAAGGTCTTACGACACGTCAGCAGGCAGGTGGGACAGCAGTCCCGACTCTCGCAGCATGCCCACAGTGGATCTCCAGTGGTGACTCTCCAGCACAGACGTGTCCTGTAAATGAGTTTCACACAGACTCAAGTCACCGACTGCACATCGGAAACCTCCCGCACATGTTCACCCACACACTGACACCCGTGTGTACCTGGTAGAGGGACGCCAGGTGGTGTCTGGTCTTAATGAGGAAGGCCTGGTTGACTCCAGGATGGTCCACGTCGTGGGTGGCTGCCGCCGTCAGACCCAGAAACACGTCCAGGGGATTCAGCTGCTCTGCCAGCTGGAACACGCAAATGGTCGACGGGGGAAATTATCGTTCCTCACGTAGAAGGGACACTTACTGTCATTTCAAATCACACCTGATTGCTAAGCTGTCCGTCAAAGAAACCCGGAAGAGCTGAATTTATAGGGGCTATCCCCATAGTGGCTGGTTTCCTCAATAATGTCAGTTTGTCGATGATGATTGATAGTTGAAGCCCACAGGTATGAGGACAGTGGTTCTTTGTGTTGTTGTGGCTCATCCATATTGGTGAACAGTGTCGGACTTGAGCTCTTTTAATCCTTGGGGGACATATCTCATTGAAAACAGCAACGATTTCTGCAGAGACTATCAGATGAGGACTTTGCGTCCTCAAATTTGCTCTGGGGTGCTGAGCCAAATAAAATACTTGTCCTAATACCGTACTTTAAAAAAAATACAGTATGTTTTACCAGCCCTTTTGTGATTTAAGTATAGTATAATAATTGTATAACTACCAAACACTGAATAAATAAATTGGTACAAGAGGTACATTTGACAGTTTTATGGATTATAATTTATAAAAGTGTGTGATGATAAATGCTTCATGGTCGGTAAACGGACAACGTGGCGTATTGATGGGAGAAGCAGCCGGCCTGACATCTCACATTGTGAGTGTGTGCTCGTTGCCTAGAACGCACCGTCGTGTGAGCTATGCTGCATTCAATTTACTAATCTAAGTGCTTTTAGCAAAATAGGCGCATTACAAAGGGCTTTGCAGAGCAACAACGGACACAAAATCAATTATTGTATAAAAGGGAAGATGCAGAGACTCTTAATCTGGTCAGAGGGCTTCAGGGATTTCTCCAGGCTGAGGATGGATACGTGCTGTTGAATCTAAGTGAGGAGGAATTATCCCGCAGGAGGAGAAGCTAATAGAATATGTCCAGGAGAGGCTCAGGCCTGGTAGTGTGTGTGTGTGTGTGAATACAGTATTATTCATTACCTTGGGCTCCTTCAGGTAGCAGTACATGGCTTGAGTGACATCAGCAGCATGAAGAGCATTGTGATAGGGATTCTGGGAGTGGTAGTCCTCCTGCACCATGCCTGGCAAGACAGAACAAGGTTAAAAGCCTCGTTGCATTATCTCAACTCTCACATTTTTCAGATTTTAACGCCATTTAAGCAACACTCTTGAAACTGTGATGTAAATGCTGTGATTTGATTGTCAATGGAGCATGTGAACATTTTGACCAACATAAAAAGGTATTAGCTCTCAATTTCCATTGTCTAACGACGAGTGGAGATGAATCACGTTACTTTGGGTTGTCTTCTTATATTGCACTTAAGTTTCCATAACAACAAACAGCTCCTTGCTGCATCTGTCTGGAATTTCCTATAAATGAAGCCCCGCCCCAAAAGGCCGCTGGGTTTTTACGGACTCAAGCTGTACTTAAAGTTGTTGATATAATTTGTTGATTGTGAACAAATAGACAAAGATTAAGCTGCACGTTGACATCTCTTCTTACTGGAGAACAAAGCGGGGCAGAGGGTGGGTGAGTGTGATCACTGGTGCTCGCAGCTTACCGAGAAACCTGTGCAGCTTGATCACGTCCAGCTGGAAGTGGTGAACAAGCCCGTAGACACTGAAGAGATGGCACATCAGAGTCACCAGGCTGTTACCTACAGCACGCAGACGAATTCCAGAACAAAATAGGTTTTTAGTGCATTTACTCTGAAAATGACATTTGAAATATTACCTAAAAATGAAATTGTAACAAAAAGGATTACGCGAACATGAAACAGTTGAATTGGTGAGGGACAACAACTTCATCTCACCATTTGTAAGACGATCGAAGAGGAAAATGTCAAAGTTCCATGAGCCGACTTTTGAAAGCATGTGCTGTGAAGAAAAACAGACGTTTTCACAACAATACAGAGAGCTGGAGATACAGGGTACCTCCCTGTATTGTGTTGGGCTGTGACTGTGTGTGTGTGTGTGTGTGTGTGTGTGTGTGTTCTTACTGCAGCTTGTCCCAGGTAATCGTCGTCCAGTAGATGTAGTGACCCGGGGGTGTGAGGCACCAAACCCCTGAGCAGCCTGGAGGCGTGGCAGTATCTCTGAAAGCTCAGCTGACGCTTCACCTTCCTCCTGCTGGCCTCTACCTCCCCCTGCTGGGCACTGGCTGGAACTACCGGTATAAATGGTTTACATTAAAACAGAGCAGAACAGACAAGCGTCTTAAAACGATTGGATGTAACGGTAATGCCAGCACTAAATCCTCCTTTCATGAAGATTAAAATGTTCAGTTTTTGTTGACACAGTTTCACAGAGGAGTTGATTCAACTGTGCGGCCCTTTTGAACTTACCTTTGAGGATTCGTAGGTCAATCAGCGGGTAGGAGCCTCGTCGCTCGACCAGCAGCACGCCGGCATGGCCGGTGTTCAGTCTGCCATCAGCTGCATACAGACAGAGGATGGGAGAAGAGAAAGATGGATGAAGAAATGTAAACATTTGCCGATAAGCGAGGTGAGTGTAGAGACTATACCTGAGGATGTAGAGGACGAAAGCAAGCAAAAGGTGGATGGCTGAATGATAAGTCGAACAGACAGCGAGGGGATGAGAAGACAACGGAGCAAAGCGTTCCCTGGTGTCGGTATCTATGTGCAGCCCCATGAAAGCAGATTTATATCGCTCTTAAAACCTGCCTCTCTGAAAACAAAGTGACCTTTGACATCGCCGAACCATCAGGACGTCATGCATCTGGGCCGGGTTTGCCCGAGGAGAAGGGATTTCACGCCACTGTGCAGCTGTTGTGGTGCAGTGGCTGCGTATGTTGCGCGCACACAAGTTATTCTGGATTTTATTCGTTTCACGCCGATGCTGATTACACACACACACACACACAACCAGTGTGCATTGTAAACCAAGGACTAAACAGAAGGACTGGTCTTCATTTCTGAGACAAAAAGGTTTTTTATTTGAAGACTTTTATTGCAAAACATGACAAGAAACGATGAAATGTGTACAACTCCTATGTTTTTAAGTGCCCATGTATTTCATCCTGAACAGATACCAAGCGTCTACTGTAAGATGTTTTTCCATAAGAAATGCCTGCAGAGTCCCAGAAGTAACCTTTTGGGTTTTAATCGTTGCCGCGCGAGCGCCTCTTTAGACCGAGACAGTGAACACTGCAGCACAATGTGTCGGTGAATACTTGAATATACTGCCTCTGTTTGGAATGCACAGTTCACACACCCTAAGGCCAGACACACAACAGAATAGGTCCCGAACCACCATTTTCACTTGAACAAACTAAAAACTATGAAGAAAAAGACTGAATAATTTACAGATCAGATGTGAGGAACTGGAGCGCATTATGTCCCCCCGAGGTTGCCAGTTCACTTCACCTCTGCGACTTACGAGAGCAGCTAAACGACCTGTTAATGGGGCTGGAGTCACTGTGGTAACTCCCTCGGAGGGCCAGGTCTTGCCTTTCAAGTGTGTGGGCTGCCAAAGCGGCATAGTCTGCAGGCAAAGTGTGTACTGGGACTGTGTGTGTGTGTGTGTGTATGTACTGTGTAAGCTCGGCAGCTATGCATAAAACATACGGTGGAAAAAGTGGCATCATTCCCTATTTCTGCATCTTATAGCCCACCGAACTAATAGAAAGGGCTTGAAGTGACTCAGCCTGTTCAGGTGAGGCAGAAGAGTCCCGCTGGTCTCATTTGAAAAGGACAACAGGGGGAAAGCCTCTTTGCTTTGTTTAAATCCTGTGCTGGTGGGAAATGCATCATCTGGGAAACCCCCCCCCTGTCCTCCTCCAACACAGACAAACACACACCACCCTCTGCTGTCTTCCTTCGCTCAAATTCTTTCTCCATACTTCAATTTTATGTGTCACTCCATCCGTCTTTCCACCTCTGGCTTCTGTCTCCACATCCTTCTCTCTCTCTCTCTCTCTCTCTCTCTCTCCGCTGCTACCCCCTCAACCTTCCCCTCATCCTTCATTGCTCTGTGTTCAACAACAACATTGCCTCTCCACATCTGATCCATCCTCTCGTCACTCCCCCAGCTCCTCTCCTCTTTCTCTTCCTTTAGCTCCCTGTGTGGTAAATAGGTCATTGTCTCTGCACGGCTCAGAACTGGGTCGTTTAAGATTTGAATTGGAAAGGGTGTTTGTCGACGGCAGTGCACGTGTCTCATCGTGTGCCCGTGCATAAACATAAACACACACACACACACACACACTTGCAAATGAGGTTAAATCCCTGATTCCAAATGCGAAACACTTGGCGCAGCCCACACACTGGCATACGGGACACCGACACGAATATGGTTACTTGGCTTCGCTGAATCTGTGGGTGTTTACGGCACAAATGGTGCTTCAGGGCTGTTTTCCTTCACAGAAAGAGAAAGTCAGACACATCGCTGCCACATGCATTTGAAAACAAACAGATTAGGTGATTTCCTGCTGCCTGCAGCTGCTGCTTCTTCTGTATCTGGAGAGATAGTTACATCCACACAGCTGGCTGGAATCTCCGCACACACTTAACTCACTGGCTGTGCCGATACTTTCTGTGCGTTTGCAGTAAAACGACAACAGTGACAGTAATGCGTAAAAGATTGGCAAGATTATTTTTTTAATTCACATGTAAAAAAAATCCATGTTTTGAATGTGTGAAGACACATTTGTTGACAGATGTATTCTTGCTCATCACACTTTCTATATCAATAAAAACAGATTGCATTCTTTCGTTTTTAAAGAACGAAAGGCATTTTCTCGACAAACTGATCCGTTGTTTGGTCCATCAAATGCCAGAAAATTGTTTAAAAAAAGGACAGTGGCAAAGTGTAAAGCCGATGTTGACATATTCAAATTTTAGTTTTCTGTCCAAACAGCAGCCGAAACTTTAAATGATGTTCAAGACTTAAATTGACAGAAAAGAGACCAAATCCAACCAGTGACATTTTGCAACTTCTGCTTTAAGAAATGAAAGGATAATTAACTAATTAACTAAATAGTTGCCGATTAATCCCATATCGATTGGACTGATAATTTCAGTTATATTTTAACGGTTTATTTTTGACTGCTAAACAAAATATGAACAGCAAAACTTAAGAGTGTATCACATCAAGTGAATTATCTTCATCAAATGTTTTAAATCCTCAACTTCAATGTTTTGCTCTGCATATGTCAAAAAAAGGGGAATTCATAATACATTTAAATAAATGTATTTACGATTGAACAAACCGTTTTTCCTGCAGGCAATGCTTCTTCTACCTACATGTACTTATTAATACTGCTCTTTTTCGGCACTTTACATCTTTGGAAATGGCAGACTGACTCACTCTCACCGCTGACAAGTTACCGCGCGCGCAGTGTCTCGACACGTGCTGTATGCGATGCAATCACACTGCGCTCAGTCTGTAAGCAGTCATCGAGTGAATGAGGTCATCGCGAGGCAAAGGGAAAGTCACAGTCAGCGAACAGCGTACATTTGTCAGTTTTCCACCTTATGAGTCAGTTGTTGTCCACAGGTAATTCCCCACAGTATGAATCATCACTTCATCATAACTCTGCAAAAGAACATTACAGATGTATGTGTACGTTGTTCAATATCTTTGTTATCAACTGCTTAAAGTAGGCCTAGTAAACGTATTAAATCTGTTTAATTCACATTAAACTGCAGACGATGTTATTCAGGACTCGGCCTGATTGATTACATCACGTCAGTGTCATCAGCGCGGCTCCGCAGATGGTGAGACGCTTCGGCTTTACGGCCAAAATCCCTCATTTCATCGTCTACTCGGCGCCTGGGCGTCTGCACTGCTCTTAACCTCATCTCGCGTCACGTCACTTAAAAACACGCGAGAGTAAACATACGGTCAGAGGCCCGCCAGCCAAAGACATACACATGTCCCACGCACCTGTCAGAAATGAAAGCTTGCACCCCAGGCATGGAATCAAAAGTCAAACATTCAAATGCAAAAATATCTTATTCATGAAAGTGACCTGCCAAATCACATGACCACTATTTTGAATAGAAAAATAAACAATGAAGTAGACACAAGTCACATCATAAAGGAAACAATCTAATGTCACACGCACACTATCTGGAAAACACACCATGGATGTGTTTTCCCGCAGCACACACAGTGAATGGGTCAGACGAAGAAGGAAAACACACATTAAACATTGATGAGAAATCTCCTTCCCATTTTACTGTACATGTAACATGTACTATGTGCAAGTTACCTTCCAGGTGAGCGCTCCTGTCCTCTATGTCCTGCTTCACCTCCTCCTTGTCTGACTCCACCCAAGTGCTTCTCTCGGGCCCCCGGGGGCCTCCCCTGCGAGCCCTCCACGCCGCCCTGAGCTGCCGTATGAGAGCGGGAAGCTCCAGGGCCAGCGACAAGCCTCCACAGGTAACAGGAGGCGTCCTGAGGGGACCCCAGACCGGCGAGTGAGGAGCCTCATCCGGACAGACGCCGGCTTCGACCCCAACGCCGAGACCGGCGTCCCGCATCCTGAGATCTGGACCCCAGAGCCCCTCCAGCACCGGCATCCTCACGCCAAGAGGCAATAGATGCAGGAGAATGAGGTGCAACGAAATGAGAGATCAAAGAGGAGGGGGGGGGTCATGAAGGGGAGGTAGAGAGGAGCTCGCTGCCAGGTGAGGACACGCAGAGACAGAAGAAGAAGAAGAAGAAAGGCTGCAGAGAGACACTGAATCAGCAGAACAGGACGGGACAGACAAAACTGTGGGAGTGGAGTGATAAAAAACAAAGTGCAAGAGAAGGAAGCAGGTAAAAAAAGAAGTGTGAATCCGTCTCTATCTCCTTTCTCCCAGAGACGGCCGCTGACTGTCTGCGCTCTCCTTCTGCCGCATTCTCTCTCCTCTCTACTGTCTCTCGCGCCGGTGTTGTTGTGGAATCCAGAAGCCCCGCCCCTCTTTCCGCCCGGAGCTCGCTTGCACACTCCGCTGCAGACGCTGCTCCAGCGACGGCAGAACCAATAGGATTCGTGTGAACGACCGCGGGGGCTTTGTGTTCACGGACACGAGCTCACGATCAGGTCAGTGGGGAACGGACAGAGTCATGCCTTCCACACACACACACACACACACACACACACACACACACACACACACACACACACACACACACACACACACACACACACACACACACACACACACACACACGTATCTCTGCAACAAATATAATCAAAATCTGAACAGACTTTGCATTTACAGAGAAGAGGTGCATCAAAATTGTGTGCAGAGCAAAATAGTTAATTTTGATTGTGTGTGTGGGGCTTGGAATAATTATCTATTTCAATTATTTGTCTAATTGTTTGATCTATAAAATGTCAGAAAATAATGAAAAGTAGCAAAAGACGGCCATCATAATGTCCCAGACATGTTTATCGTGATTGTTTTGTCCAAAACCTGTCGATGCTTAAGTTACAATGGTATAGTGGAGAAAAGACAGCAATTTGAATTTTATATGATTCCATAGATTCTTAATTGATAAATGAATCCATTCATTGTTTCAGCACTAATTGTGTTTCCAGGTAATCTTGTTGCCAGGTACACTGAATAAGTAACATAATGTCGCGGGAGCAGATTCTAACAGTATATTTAACTTATTCTGCTTAAAAGGTAAATAAAACAAATGTGTTCTGAATCAAAGCAAGCGCCACTGTATGATCACCAACTGTATCCAGAACTCATCCAAACAGGATGTCCACTGTGTATCAATTCCAAGTGAAGCCTTGAAGTCACACTTATACTTATCCCCTCACTGGTCTGCGGAGTCTAAACCAGTTTTAACTCGGATGAACTGAACATTTGTTTGGGACTGAAAACACTCTGTCCCTCGTGTCCTTAAAAGTCACACACACACACACACACACACCCAAAGGCTTTCCTGTGGCTGAAAAAAAAGAACATATCAATTCAAATTAATCCAATTAGGTGAATGTTGTAAATGAGACCGTCTGTCTTTGCATGCACGCTGAGTCATGAAGGATGCAGAGCGAGAACCATTTTTCATGTATTTTTCTCTCCGGGAATGTTCCCTTGAGAAACAGTCACATGCAGACCAAAGTACTGACACACACACACACACACACACACACACACACACACACAGGCGCAGACAGATACACAGCCTTGAACATCACATTTCATAGAAGTCGATTGCAAGGAATCATGAGACTAAGAGCGTTAAGATAAAAGACACAGAAACTGTGAGAAGCAGAGGGGCCACGATGTACATGGTTATTCAGTGAAAATGTACCATGGTTATGTACTCAATGTATTATTGTTGTGTTGTCGCTTTGATCAACAGATGACGTCACTAAGCAATCCCCTCAAATCCCATATAGGAGCAAAAGTGTGTCATGTACCGAAATAGAAGTGGACATTAATTTAAAACGGTTTGGTTGGCTTGTTCGTAGTGCGACCAAATCGTAATTCTAAATCAGCCACAGTCATTGAGAGTGGGAAACGGCCTTTACCAGTATGAAGGAGAGCAACAGTGCCACCGGGAAATATATCCTACTGTCTGTCTGTATGGGACTTTAATAAATCAGAACATGTGAACAAAGCCGTTATCAAACAAAAGGAGGTAAGATTCATATTCTCGGAATGAGGGAAAGATATCAGAGAGCCGACAAGGTCGGTGGGAGGTTTGAGGCTGACACTTCAGCATTTCTTCAGGGAACTTTTAAACAATCTTAACACCAATATTGGAAAAAAGAAGAATAGCTTTAGCTACATTTCAAGGTCTGTGATTATGATAAACGGCTACATTTTACCGTCTCCAGTCCAGACACTACTTTAAAAACACGCCTGGAGTGAAACTTACTGTATTGAGGCCCCACTTTTATTCAACAAAAGGACTGGACAGCGGAGAGCAGACACAGCAGAGAGATTACACAGTGCCAAAGGTCACTGAAGCGCTGTTACCAAATGTATAGAAGCATGTTTAGAATAGAATCGAATCGAATAGAAATGTACTTTATTCATCCCCAAGGGGAAATTTGTCTGTGGCAGCAGCAAACAGGGTTTCACAATAAAATAAAATATTGGGTATGGAAAATGCACACTATATACAATATAATACAATAACAGAGCAGGACCTATTCAATTTAAGAAAACAAAGTAATAAAAATGCACTATATATACACTGAAGTATATACACTGAATAGAATTGTATTAAATTAACTAAGTAGGAAAAAAAAACCCGTCAGTTTTGCAGTTGGCTGTACACAGCAGCACATTAACAAACCTCTTGCACAGTGGTATTCAGATCAGTTAGCGTTCTTACCCAGCATGCATTCTGCTCTGACCTTTTCAATGCGACTGCTCCACACCTCTGTGGCAGGGAGGAAGAGGGAGAGAGCTTAATATTACCCCAAAATACACACTGCTATCTGAGAGCATCAATAAACCTGCAGCTGATAAATAGGAACTGTGCGAAAAGTCATGCACATTAATCACATGGTCGGTCGTCGTGGTCGGGGGTCTTAAGGCATTTTTATAGCCATCTTCTATGAAACGTGTGTTTGTTGCTCAAGTCACATGCTTTTGTTTTGTTTTTAGAAAATACTTCTATTTTAGTACGTCTGTCGGTTACAAAACTGTGCCTGACATTAAGTTAATAGCAAACATTACCCATCATCATGTGTAAGTAAGGATCTCAGCAAGGCAAGGCAAGTTTATTTGTATAGCGCATTTCAACAACAAGGTAATTCAAAGTGCTTCACATAAAACCATTAAAAGCATCAAAACATAAGGCAAAAGAAAAGGAGATTTAAAAACAATTAAGAACATTCATTATTTAAAATTAAGAACAGTGTAAGAAATAAAATACAGTAGTAAAATGCAGAAATGCAGGAAATTGATTAATATATTAATTGAATGTGATTCAATTAATAACCATAAAGTACAACCATGGCTGTGACTAACACTTGTTTTTCATTATTTGCTTTTTTCTATAGAATGTTTTTCGTCAAATTTTGTTCTATGTTGTTTAGAAAATGGTGAAATATGCTCAGAACAATTCCAAGGTGACATCTTAAATATGTTTATTTTGTGTTAATCTGTTGACCATTATATAACAAAGAACAGCCCTCTGTCAAAATGTTTTCCCATGATCTCTCTGTACTCACCTCAACCGGACAGCTCTCTATTCAAACTCTCTCTGTGCTTGCTGGCTATAGCAGCTGTCAAACTGTTTACATTGGGCAAGTCCGTTCACCGTCTCCTGCGTGTTCAGCTGAGCCGGAAAAGAATGGATTTAGATTTCATACTATTCTTTTAGATATAAAATGCTGCAAGGTAAAGGGGGAACACGCTCTCTCTGACAATCAGCAAGTAACAAGTGCTTATTGGAAATATCAAAGAATATGGTACTCAATAATGCTCAATAATATTAGATTTTAGAGGAAAAGGTGCATAGTTACAAAATCATTTCACAACAGGCAGACCACCTCAAGGTGTCACTCAGAGAGAACCAGCACATTCTGATGTATTTCAAAATTAAAGCCCTTCAAAATCTCATTCATGAGCTTACGTTTTCCAATTGCATTGCAAAATATCTTCCCGAGAAGATATACATCTTAAAGTATTTCTGTTTATGTAACAAAATGAATTCATCCCTATAAACATGCAGTATGTGTGCGTTCGGGACCTTTTAACCTCAGTGTAGTGTAATCCCTCATTAGCTCCGTCAGATTAGTGTGTCATGCTGCTCACAACTAAATAAACCCATTTATCACTATATCCCTTTTATGTATGTGTCAAATCCAATTGAACACTAGGTGACTGACTAAAACAATCTCTGTAGCCTATTTGTTTACAAGTTTGTACCTTTGTGGAATTTGCTGTAAAATAAAAACACACAGGGCGCCTTGACTGCAAAACTGCAGCAAGCTTTTATGACTGGGGTTGGTTTAAACATGAAAAGCACTATATTGGAGCACACTGCTACAGTTTTATTTGACATTATGATAGCAAACAGCCCATCATTACTTTCAATGAATGAACTTACTTAAGAATAATTTATGGGGTTTTTTTTCATTGTCTGGGAAAAAACCCACTGAACCACCACATGCCTAGTTTGCACATATTAAAACCCACAAGTAGGAACAAAGAACTGCTCACATTCACATTTTGGCAACATATGAATACTGAAAGTCCAGACACTGATAACATGCAACTTGACTGGAATCATTACTTGTTTCAAATAAATAAAAATGTAAAAATACTCTCAATTAAACAATGGCAATGTCGTATTAATAGGCAATAGTGACACCTGCTGGAATATAAGTATGTTAAAGCATACGGTATGCTACAGTAGAAACACACTGAACATACACTGTATGTTGATGAGGGAGCCAAGGTCCATGCCAATGAACTAAAACACATTTCAGTGGGTGAACAGGTTGCATTTTAGCAGCACTATGAATAATAATAATAAGGACATCAACATCAAACTGTGATCCGTTTTCTTTTCTTCATTTCCTCGGTTCAACAAAAGATTGAAAATACAGGCTAACGTTTAAATTGAGCAGTTTCAATAAATGTGTCACTTTTTTAATTCTTCATTATGCTGCACCATTAAGCTAACTCTGGGAAAATACTAACAATATGAATGTATTATAATGCAATAATAACAATAAACATTGAACTAGTATTGCAATTAGTGGGTATGAGAACTGTTTTGTGGAGAGTCCTTTGGGTTTACTTGTATGTGAGATATTCTGTCACTAGAGGGTTCAGTGAAGGGAAGACATCATGAAATAATTATTTACCAACCGGATCATACTGTAAGAAAATGTGACTGTAAGTGTGACAGATATGAGGGGGTTGATAGAACATATAACATTAAACACTTGCATGATTTGTGCTTCCTTGATATTTTGATAGGTTGTGTGAAATAGCAGGATGTGGGTGACACTTGACAACGTCTTCTGCTGCTGATTTTATATTGTTCTGTATATCCTGTAGAAATTCAAAGAAAGGCACTCACACAGGGACTCTATTGGGTTTTACTCTGCAGGTTGAGCGTAATATAAAAAGGGGAATACGCCCTTTGTGTGGTATGAAGGTAAACATCTAAGTCACATTTTTATAAGGTCAAGCATATGCTTGTTTTGGACTGACTTCAGGTTTATAAGCAAATTACTTTTAATTTCAACATCAATTTTCAAATATCTGTAATGGGTGTCAGTGTTGGGTGTAGTTGTCTGTTGTCTGAGCTCTAACCGAATCTATGACAGCTTAACCACCAATCACATGCACAGTCCCCTGACTTCCTGCAGTAACAAGTGTATGCTGCAGAGACTATAAATGCCTTTGAGGCATATTTGTCATTTTGGAATATAAAAATAAAATCGACTTTACTTAGTTTTTCTTGTTATCCATAAAAATATCGCAAAAATGTACTCAATATGAACTAAATTGGTCGATTTGTGTTTGGAAATTATTTTCAGAAGTTGACATTTCACTGACTGGTTTGAAAAAAACACATCATTGGATTTTATGTAGAAACAACTTACAAATTAGCTTCGTATCAACTTCTCATGTTTATAGTACAATAGAACCCTGCAGTTACATTTATAGAAAATACTCGCGCAATTCAATTTCATATAATAAATCCTATTTTTATTTAGTGTTCCTAATAAGTGATTATTATAAGCAGCAGAAGCAGAGTGGAGTTGCTTCACCTTACAAAAGGTGTCAGTAAACAGTTGCAAAACTGCAGCAACACACCTACGTGCTTCCTCCAACTATGTGAGTTCGTGGGTTGCGGTAATATTTCTTTGCAGAGTAAAGTTTCCTTTGAGAGCTGAAACACAACCACCAGTGCATCTGTGGTATGTAAAGAGGAAAATGCAGATTTCATTTCATTTTGTTGATCACCATGAGCAAGGAGCTCTCGTTGATCTTAGATGGGATAATTCAGAAGATGTCTCTAAAAGATGTTGAAATATATATATATATATATATATATATAAATAATCCAACCAACGAGCATGGACTATCTGTTTTTTTCTTTCTCACAGCTGAGATGTAGCACCAAGGAAAAGAGAGGAAAACTCAATAACCCGTGTTCTGTCTCAAGAAAAGAGGTATGTTTTTTCTTTAGGTTTTTGGGGCATGATGAACAATTTAATGTTCTGTTTGGGAACACATGTTGAATCATGTGTCATCAGCATATATGGAATACCTAGTTGGAAATTTGCTTTGGAGTTATTAGTTTTGGTATTTTTTTATGGAGGCCGAGATGTACTTATATATTTTTACAGTGGATCATATTTAAAAAAAAAAAAAACTAAGTTAGTTCGTTTTTAAGATAAATTGATAAGGGATCCTTTTGAAATAAAAAAAGAAGCCTGACACAATTGAAAAAAACTTGTCAGATATAACCAAGGGAGAAGGTTTCATGTTATCATTTAAATAGCATTTTGACAGTCTCAACATTGCTGTACATTAATTAGCATAATATCGTATACAATGAGAAGCAACAGTCACGTGGTCTAACGAAACCGAAGGAGGAAGAACGATGGCGACCATGAGCGAATTAACAACACATGTAAGTTTAAACATTTTCGGATGAAATACAAGTATTCGGTAAAGTATGTCGAAGTTCTGCAGTTTGGAAAGTCGCTATTTGCATTTGGAGGTGAATCATAATCAAGTGTTTGTAGCTGAACACCGTAAATATACGAGTCCGAGGTTAGCTCTTCTCGTGGCTAGTATGCATGTAGCCTAGCCTAGATAATTAAAGGCCCATTACTTTGGCCAGCATACTGTCAAAAGTCCTAGAAAGAATCCTGCTGGATAGATTATACGAGTTTATTAACTCCACAAACAAACATGGCACTGATTTATATATGCCTTAAAGGAAACTGTCAACAAATATGACGCATTTCATTTTTATCATACATTTGTGATGGCATTGCAGATTTCAATCGAGTGTGTGGTTAATGCCGACGGAGTTCCCGGTGTGGTCGTCTATGGCGATCGAACATTTGCCATTTCTTCTGAACAGGATACCGTTGTAGAGCGGACTGCTTCTGGTGATGGACTAGGCCCTTACAGGTTAGATAAGGCAAATCATATACATGGAGGAATTTAAGACAATATATAAAGGAAACACAAGGCACAATAAGATACAATACAAAACACATACACACGATTTAAAAGGGTTGAAACAAAGTGAAAGGTTAGAATGAGCTCAAACTGATTAAACAGCAACATCAACATTGCGATGCAGCTACAGTGCAGTGCAAGATATGAATAAATAGTCCCAAATTTAACTTCATAAAATGTAGTAGTCTTGAGTCTTAAGCACTGATTTCAAATAACACAGTTGGAGCAGAAGTTGAAGTTTTCTGGGAGTTTATTCCAGATATGAGCTTCATAGAAACTGAACGCTGCCTCTCAGTGTCGTCATTTTGACTTGAGGTCTGGACTGTTCAGAAGAAGCATATATGTTCAGTTTCATAATGCAAAAAATGCTTTATGAACTAACTAATATTTTAAATTCTTTGACACAGAAAGCCAGTGTGAAGATCTGAGTACTGGAGTGATGTGATCCACTCCCCTGGTCTTAGTGAGGACTCTGGCTGCAGCTGTCTGACATTTTTTTCAAGCCATCTAAAGAAAAAACTGATATAAATCATTTGATTTATGAAACATTTTAAGGTGGTAGCAGGCAGATTTTTTAATTGACGTGGATGTTAAAATTTAGGTCAAAGTTATCCGAGATATCTGTTGGTTTGTGGTCTTTAACATTGGCAACTCCGCAAACATCTGTAACAGACCACAACACCTGGAATATGTCTATGTGATCTAACTTGTACACTTTTGTAGATGCCATGTGTGGACTCAGTTACTTTAATAATATTCTCATCCATATCCGTTAATACGACAAAACTATCTAATTTACTAATCTCTTTGTGCAACTGTTGTCCTGTAGTTCTGTGCGACCTTTCCAAGTTGCCCACTATGAGAATGAGGACCCTGCCGCACAGGATTTGGCTCCGATTTGGACAGACAGTATTTCCCCAGCCAGGTAAAAAATAAAAAAAAGTTGTTGGTGGAAAAGTTGTTTAAGTATTATGTTACATTGTCTCTAGTCAGCCTCTTTTAAACATTTACTGGTAGCCTTTATTTTTGCATGCATTTGTTATTGGACAGTTAATATCCACGGTGTTTGTTTTCATAAGGCTAAATATTACTGTGATGATTGTAATACCAGTGATTATAAGATCAGAGATATTAAGTCCTTCTAAACTTCTCTCTTGTGTTTCCCACAGTCTTCAGGAGGAAGAGACTGAAGAAGACGACTGGCGGCGTCTGCAGCCATCAACATAAACTGGCAAAGTGCAACTTAGATTTTAGTAACTCCAGGAGGTTACTGGTCCTAAGAGATAGTCAGGAATATAACCCTCTTTAAGGCTTCGCTGTTTGGCTTTGTATCTAATGTACAGACACACGAGTGGCATTATTATTATTATTATTATTATTATAGATAGGAATTTGCTTATTCTCTAAAACTGTCAAGCTATTGCTTCAAGCATTACCCTGAACTACACTAAACCTTTGACAAAATATTTAAAAACGTTGTATGGGATTACCTTGTATAATTTGTGAACATCCAATATAAACACTATGCAAAGCTTCATGGTTGTAGCCTAAATCTGTTTACATTTCAGTAAGTCTGCACCACGGACAGTCAAGCAGCTTTGGCAACAAAGTTTCCTGCTCACACTCAAGAGGATGTAAAGCTGCTGGCAGACCTCTAGAACATCGAACGTGACATTTGGTAGCAATGCTACACTATCATTTAAAGGCATAATCTAGATTCCAAATACCGGTACAGTATGACTTAGACACCTCTCCGAAGCAGCGGGTTTACTGTGTGATCTGGATAATTAAACCAGCACAATCCCTAGACTGGAACATGGACTGATGTCGAGGTTTGTATGCATTCATTCAGGTGACTCAAACCGTCTTTTTGAATCATGGCTGGTTAACACATGCAAAAGGGTTAAAGGCCAATTACAAAGCCTCTTCATTGTAACGGACAATGTACAGTACCTTAGAATGTAGTGTACAAAGCTCTGCACGATGAATGTAAGTTAAAGTGCCTGTCTGTTAAACCAATAATACTCCATGTAAAGATGCTTCTGTTAAAGCTCAATAATACATTTTGTCTGCCATACTTGACATACCTATCGAGATCCTTTTTTTTTTTTTTTTTAACGTAGGGCAAACCACTCCAATTATAGTCATAAAACAGATAGTTCCAGTCCTTCATTAAGACGTGAGTCACGTTCAAAGCTGTTGTAAAATACTCTATAGACACACAGCTGTGAACGCTGTGCCACCTGTTGTTTCAAAATGTCGGATTTTGTTAAAACCTTGCGTATACACCTGTCAGCGATTTCCATTTATAAATCCCAAATCTACCTGTAAATGTGCGCCGCTGGTTCAGCCTCACATCCCGCCCTCTACGCGCCCACATTCAACCATAAATGTTCAATATAAGGCAGATAGCTGTTAGTTTGTCTGTGTACAGTATGCTGTATCCGTCACTATGGAATAAACCATAAATTAATAAATAAAGTTGTGTTCACTGCAGCGATTTTACTCACAAACACTTAATAAAAACTCAAATCTACTTGTGATATGTGCACAGTATTAGAAGATTATTGAAACCTAATGATGCTCTGCTCTGCAGTTCTTCAGATGATAATTTCATCAGCTGCTCCACAGCTGACCACCACAGTCGGTAGTTCGGCCCTCTCCTCTGTGCCGAGGAGAGCAGACAGCGCTGATGAAGTGAAATTTGATTTGATTCGTCAAGCTTGTTTTTATAGATCACAACTTTTGCGTGGGAAGCGGCGTACGCCTCTTTCAGACCCCGTTTTGTGCGTATGCAACGGTCATAAATGAGAACCCTGGCTATGAAACAATCACCAAAATGGAGCGAAACCAGGTTCTCCGACAGTTTTATGCCAATGATCCACCTCTCAGCCTATCCTGGTGTCTGTTGAAAGATTCAGAGGTCATCACTGGCAACAACGTTTTTTGTTGGATTGGTGAAAAAACTCGAGAAGGACGAGACAAAAAAACAGCAACGTTGCTCCTACAAATGAATAAACGAAAAAAACAAAAACACGATTCCGTCGAATGAAACCAAGAGAGCTGACAGGGATTCATGTTTGAGCAGCCTACTGTGTCCCGTCACTTCATTTTGAGAAATACCTGTTGTTGCTTTCTTCGGGCCTTTTATCTCCATCCAAAGTGGACAAACTACATCAATGATCTGTGGTAAGTTGATACAACAATTGTAGCATTGTTAACGAGTTAACAATAGCTTTTTGTTGATTTGTAGCCTATTATGCCAACTTTTCTCTCGCTAGCAATATCTTTTTGGTTAAAGTGTAGCTTGGTTAGTGTAATGGAAAACCCTCTAATTATGCACAGTGTAATCACGTTTACCTCCCTTATTTTGATCATGCTGAATCCGGTACAATGTAACCTTTGAATGAATGAATCCTAGCAGCTAACGGTGCTAATAGCGCTAAAAGTGCAAACAAACGAAAGTAATTATATCCTGGTTTGTCAAAATGAAGGTGGTAGAGTTAACAATGACACCAGCTTTGGCTGACCTGAAACTGCTTTAAAAAAAAAAAATATTGGGCGGAAGAGCATTCCATTATTTCCATCCCACACAATGACTTATCCTCTATTTAGGGTGTGGAGTTTAGACGGTATGAATCATAACCATGGGATGTTATTTATCTGTGTTCTCGCTCAGTTGAAATAGAGGACCTAAGCGGACTAACATGCAAAGAGAGAACATTTTTTTGACGGATCTCATGAAAAGAGGTACGTTATGATTTGAATAAAGCGATATATAGTATGTTGTCCGACATGGTGATGTTTCGTATGTTTGAGTAGTCCTCAAGAGGTGTAACTTTCTGTTGGAACTACAATAAGGGAAATTCGGGAGGAGTAGTACTGCATAAAAAGTTCTGATGTGATGTTTTTTTAATGGAGGGAGATAGGTACTTTTATTGTTTTCTCAAGAGTGTTGTTTTTTAAATAGAGATAACTATAAATCATAAATTACCCACATTAACCGAGCAAGCAAGGGGTTCTTTCTTTTTACCAAGAGGCACAGGAGAACCAGAACCAGGACTGAGTGGAGCAGACTGTCAGGCCCCTGCTGCTGTAAAGTGAGAGGTTTTCTAAAGGGACTCTCAGAAACACTCCCACTTTCAGCAACAAGAGCCACCAACATTGTGAAACTTCCTCAGTAACTTATGCAGCACATATATTTCACAACATTTGATGGGAAACATTATTGCACTCAGTTACAGGCAATATGGCGGGTCAAATTGCAACACATTTCTTGAAACTTGAAATAGTCCATCCCACAAAATGGCCGCCTTCCCATTTTTAGACTTTCTGTAAAGCAAAAGGAGGAATCTGCAACCAGCTGAGCTTTTAGACACCAACACAGTCAGCTGATCATCATATTTGTCTGACTCGTATCTTGGAGAAAAAGCGTGATTGATAATTATCCTATGAACATAAAGGCGTTTGGTAAATTTGAACTACATTTGAACACAAAGTGTTGAGTCACAGTAACTTGTACTAGTTTAGATACAAAGCTTTTGCCTCCAGTTCTCAAGGTTGTACCCTGCTGAAGTTCACTGTGGACAAAGAGTGTGACTTTAACAAAGGACCCTAATTCAAATCACGTCTCCTACTAACAGTCAACATGTTGTTGTGTGATTTCCATGAACGGCAATCTTTTTTTTTGCCTTGACCAAGTACCGGTAGTTTTAGTTGCCTGAACGCGACGCAGCATCTCTGTATCTGGTTTGTGCTTTCTCACTTTGCAGCTTTTTTTTTCTAAATGCAGCACACGTGTTGTCAAATTGGTGAAGATGTTCTCTTCATGTGCCTCTGTTTTCTTGGAGGTTCTCTACAACACTTGGGAGCATTTCTAAAGATATAGAGGAGTAATGTCTTCCTGAGCAGAGGATGAGGTTGCTCTCCCTCTGTGTGTGTGTTGTAATCCGAGCTTCTCTTTGCTTTGTTTACCAAGCCGGGCCGGCTGCGCTTGCCTTTAGTGCATGTTAGTGCAGGTGAGCGTGCCCCACTGGTTATACAGCTGTTAACGTCGTTACGGCTGATAAGCAGTCGTCTAAGAAGCGTAGCGCCCGCCGTTAAACACTGTTTAGCCGTTGCCATGTTGAGAGCCGTGAGGAGTCGATAGAATTGCTATGAATTTAGATTTTTGCAGTGAAGCTCTCATGGCCACTGTAGAAGGATTTTTAACTGAAACAGCGATTTGCTGACCTTGAATTTATTTTTATTTCGAAAAACAGAAGTATTTGCGGAAGTGAAAGGAATTGTAATGACATTACAATTCCTTATCCTTTATTTAGGAAGGGAGGTTCCTATGGTTTGAATCATAACCACGAGACGGCACTTATCTGACACAGAGGAGCAAAGCATGAATCATGAACAGACGAAATTTCTGATCAAGATTTTGTAAGGATATCAAAAAAAAAAAGGTATGTTCTGTTTTGGCAAAATTAATTTACAGACAAAGAAATATACAGTCCGACAGAGAGGTCTAACTCCCTGTTAGAACTCTTGTGAACAAATTGTTAGAAAGAGAAGTCCAAATAGTCTTAATTTGGGATTTTGGAGGACTAGGGCTGTGTCAAAAGTAGTTTTGATATTTCTTTATAGAGGGAGAGAGGTACCGATATTTTTCACTGCGAGTGGTATTTTCTAAATAAATCATATTTTAGTTTGGAATAACTTTTCCTTCTGTAATAAAAAAGGATCCTCCCCATTGTTGTACATGAATTCATACAATGTTGAACACTGACGTGGTCTGGCGCCAGCATGTAACAGCATGCAACATCGAAATACTGATCAGTGACAAGCCCGCACCGTTAAAATGGCGACTGTAAATGGACTCTCCGTAAGTTTAAAACATTGGTGATGCTAGCATTATGCTGCTAGGAATCCAGCATTACATCATGCAATTTGCTGTTGAAGTGGAACTGGTTTCTATGGGAATCTTACGATTTTTTGATGATATTGCAGATATCTATCGTATGTGTAGATAACGCAGAGGGATTTCCTGGTGAAATTGTCTACGGTGATGAAACATATTCTTATCAACAGGTAAGGTTACAATTTAGTTTGAAGTGACATGTTTTGGATTTGGGAGGACTAGTGCTGCGCAAAAAGTAGCAAAAGTAGTAAAAAGAGTGAACTGAATGAATCAGAGTCGTGTCAGAGTTGTTGGTAGCAACATTAGCAGCTAGCGTAGATTCGTCAAAACAAGGTCTATTGGCCCTAAATTCCAAAACTAAGGGAAATTTGTGGTAATGGGTTGGACTGAAGTAAGACTAAATGTGTAAAACAGAATTGATTGACAATTTATACTTTATGCTTTAAATAACAGTCAAACCAGGAAGGGTAATTTTTGACCCCAGAGGACAAAAGGTGGAAATCGAAAGGTCACTTTGTGTTATGCTTATACTTCCACTCCTGTTAAGCACTTTGTGACTAATGTCTGTGAAAGGCACTTTATAAATACATTTTACTTACTTACATAAAGGGACATTTTTCTTAACCGATAAATATATTTTTGCTGTAGTTAGATTTATGTTTTCTTTTTTTCTCCTTGCATGTCCAGAGGGCTGCTTTTGGTGCTGGACATGGACCAAACAGGTTAATGTAGTTTAAAGACATATCCACTATACTTTACACAGCGATGCCTCACTTTAATGTCATCCTGAATTTATGTTTGTGGGGGAACAATCCACTAACCTATCTCATTTATTTCTACGTCTCTCTGTGCAACTGTTGTGTTGTAGTTCTGTGAGACCTTTCCAATCCCCCCATCACGAGGATGAGGAAACTGCCATGGAGTGGGCTCCTCCGGACTCAAACTGATTCAAAGGATCGTGGATCTCCTCTCAATCAAAGTAAATTTCCTTGACAGACCTTCTCCCAAAATATTGTTGTCTTCAAAAGGAGAGCAAAAAGGACGTTAAGCTGCAGCTCAGAGTGTGTTTGTGTGTTCTGGATTGTGGTTCAAATATTTTGTAAGACTCTGCCCTTCAATGAGTATATTCATTTATTTAAATTACATTAAGGGCAATAAGGGCAGATCTAATTGCTTGTATGTTGAAATATATTTTATGACTCAAGCTCGCAGGTGTAGTACAAACTAATTGGGTTTTCCCCGGTGCACAAATTCAGTTTTTCATGATTTGCTTTTTTCTGACAAAAACAAACACGCACTCATTAAGTCAGACTAAATGCAGCTGCGGTGGAGAGGTCAACTTTTTATGCCATTATTATAGACACGTGTATTTGCACATGTTGTATTGCATTAATAGTCCCTTGCGTTTACATCTTAATAAAGCTAAATATAACTGAATAGCATTATAACATTTAATGGTCTAAAGTCCACTCCTCTTTTGTTTTTCTCACAGTATCATTCTCACCGGAGGAGGAGGAAGAGGAAGAGGACACAGACGCCTACAATTCAGAGATGAAGCTGAAAAGTATATTCAATGCCTTGATGACGATCAGGTTCTTTGTAATATACCAACATTCAGGGTTTAGAGCCATGCTAGCAGCTCTGGAAAGGCTGCATTTGGCCATTTAAAACATGAACTTCTTTCTACACACAATGTGTGACTGATGTGAGAATGTGAATATTCTAAGATCTCAATTTGAGGCAGCTTTTCTTCGTTGTGAACATGTATACTATATACGTACGTTTCATTATTTGTATGATTTATATTATAAGTAGTCTGTGACATAACATTATTATTATTTATTTATTTGGATCAACAGAGATGTTAAGGTATATGCTCTGCCAACCAATCCAGTTGCAGTTTAAAACCATGTCTAAAACATCATCACTTTATTGTATCAGACATTTGTGTAAAATGATCTTAGTTGAAAGCTGCAGGTCTGCTGAGACCCTCAGCTCCTTTAAATAAAGATTGAAGACTTTTCTGTTTGCTGCCGTCTTTAATTGAACCAAATTTAAGGATATTAATCAATTCCCTGCACTTTACTAGTGTATTCTATTTCTTAAACTGCACTGCAACTTTTATTAATGTTTTAATGACTTGATTAAATCTCCCTTTCTTTTGATGTTTTGAATGGTTTTATGTGAAGCACTTTGAATTGTTGAAATGTGCTACACAAATAAACCTGCCTTGCCATAGCATTAGTTTCAGGACACAACAGCAAACTCTTTGATAAGCCTACCGTAGTCTTTTCAAATAATTGGTTGCGCTTTGTGAAATAATAAAGGATAAACATGATGTACCAGTGCAGATTATTATTAAGTTATGTACTCACCTTCTCATTCAAAGCGTTCAGCGGCAGCTCCGGTGTTAGAGTAACTTGAGTAGACAAAGAGAAATAATGGTTCGTAAGATGGGATACTTATTTTATAGATATACATGTTTACACAATGATATAAATGACTTTCTCTGGATTATGTTAACACCTATTCTTGCTCACTATGTCATCCACAGTGAACAGCAGCAGCCGAGTAGAGAGTGATGCATAACTGCTAGTAAGATAAACTTGAATTATTAAATAAATATAAACTATATTTCTATATAATATAAGTTATTTACGGTCATTTTCTCTCCAAGTCAGAAGACATTTACTTACCTTGTTGCACGCAGTGAACGGCAGCAGCTCATTTGAAGCGAGACGCAAAGGCAGCCGTCACGGTTAAACTACATTCACCGTTCGTTGTGAGCCTTCACCAAACGGTCAAGTTCACATCGTCTGTCCAAAATGTCCTCACGTCATCATTTTAGACATTTGTGTGACACTGTCTTGAGGTTATGGCCAAAAAACATGTTTTGTGAGGTCAGTGATCTAATCACAGCAATGTTCAAAACAGCTACAAATACAAACTGGATTTGGAAATACACTGAACTGGTGGCGAACATGAAAAGAAGAACGGCAACAAAATGGATCAGTGCACTTTAACGCTTTAATTTATAATAAAACCTGAAACAGCAGTTGCATAGAAGAGAGCTGCATGAATCTCAATAGCCACTGCTCATTTCACTTGGTTGAGGGAAGAACTACAAGGCCTCACAAAGTGTCTTTAAGCAGGATGGCTACACGCTACAGTGCACACCTGCTTTTAATACATTATTACATTTAAAAAGATCTCATCAATGTATGAATAACACTGGAAACATAAGACTCCGCTGTACAAAAACAAAACTGGACCAAATTCCTTGTTCACAGCAAATCGCTGAAAACACAAACATACATTCAAGCCTCAAACGATGAGACGCGTCACAGACACAAGCACTTTGTTCCTTGTGAGACAAACACTCTTACAAGAACAAACGAAAAGACAAACAAAAGTAAAAATAAAACGTAAGTCAGCAGCTGCAGTGGTAATTCGTCTTGAGAGGCACATCTGTGGGAGCGGTCATTGGCTGATGGTGGTGTCTGACTTTTGACATTTTGGGGTCAGATCAGCGGACTCAGAGGTGGAGGCGCCCCTGACTGCGTCTGATCTGGAGAGGAACCTGAAACAGAGGCATCAGATTACCAGACCAGCTGACAGAGGTGTGTGAGTGTGTGTGTGTGTGCGTGTGTCTCTGGGGAAAACAAACCATGGGTGTTTCTGGACTGCCGAACGGTGAGAGTACTAGCGAGTTCTCTTTGTCAGAGGAGCTGTTGTGGCGATGCTGGGCGAACTTTCTCTTTAGCGCTTCAGCGATGAGAGCCGCTGGGTCGTTAAGCGATGGTGCGCCTCCCTTACTGTGCCTCCTTCCGACCGGTCTTCCCCCCGGTGACCTACAGAAGAAAGAATGAAAAATGTCGACGCCCGTTTGACTTGGTGGCATCTAACTGCCAACCAACACCCCTCCGCTCACTCCTCCCTTTCCAAGACTGTGGGAACGCGAGCATGCCGAGCGCAAAACTCAAAAAAACAAAACAAAAAAGAAAGTCTGACACACCAATCTCCTTCCATTCCTAATGCCTACCTCTCCACTGAGCGCAATTTCACTTGATTTAAGTCCTTGAGAACATCCAGCATGGATGGGAACCCTTTTGCTTGCGAGTCCTGGGGCTTGCGCTGAGCCTCGTCAAGGTTGTTGTCGTTCGTCCTGCGCTGGCGGATCAGCTCTAATACAGACGGCGAGTCAGCGACGGAGCCAAGGCAGGAAGGAGGAGGAGGTGGTGGTGGTGGTGGAGGGGGAGCAGCACAGCGAGGTGTGGAGGTGAGAGCTCGGGGAAGGATAGAAGACATCAAAGGCGAGTCCGGGGTATTCGTCCGACCTAACGAAACGTTGAAAGAGCACAGAATGGTTGTTAAATTCGCTTGACTTGACATATTTGTGTATTTCGCGAAAAGATGTCGAGACAAGACACAAAGCGTGTGCACCTGAGGCTGGAGCGGCCGTAACGATCATGGCTATCTGAGCTCGTAGTTTGAGCAGCTCGCACTCCAGCGCTGTGATCTTCTGCAGAGCGTCTGAACCAGCTGATCTGCCTCCCCTCTGGGCTCTATTCTTGGCCGGTCCTGGGAATCTCACCACGTCCCGATTTACAGTATTTCCCTTCTTCGGAGGTAAACGGTTCCTATTGAGACCATATAGCAGTTTCAATATTAAATATTTTCACTCCCGAAACAAACTAAAAGAGTGCGTTTTCAAAGCTCCTACATCCATAAATCCATACATCCATAAATCCATGCAGGTAATGCAATTCGAAGGTGAATTGCATGTAAGTGAAGGAGATAGTTTAGATACGTTGGAACACTATAAGCGACATTTCGCCCCATTTTAGTTAAACATCAAATTCACGGAGATCAGTGTACTCATTGAGAAAAGCATCTCTCTTCATTCTAGCGCTACAGTGGACTCATTACATTTTATGAAATCCACCATTTTGCCAATATAAAAAGGACAAAATATTTTGTCTAATGAACAGCCAACATGGTTTTGTTTTCTGTAAACTTGCAGTGGCCAAAATGAACCTGACCGTGTGTTCATATTGTGTCCTTACCGGGTCTTGGCAAAGCTCTCCCCCTCATCCTCAAACACCCACATGACGTCAGCGAACGAGGGGATGGCCGGTGTCTCCACAGGGATGTCGACGTAACCGTTGGGCCCATAGCCGAGCAGAGGGACCTGAGGACCAAACGAAGGTTTACACACTTTGACCCTGACTACATGACTAAAATCACAGAAGTTAGCTAGTTTAAACTTGGAAGGAAGGTGCACCACTGTAAAATGAGTGAATGTCTTTGGTGTGTGCGTGTCATGTTAAAACAAACAAGCACTTCAGCTCAGCTTAGGAAACAGTATTGCGTCTGCTTAGGAAGTACTATGTGACAAATAATATAATAATAATAAAAATCAGGTCACAAACGTTTCTTTATCAGCAAGTCTTAACAAAAAGCCCATAGTTCCACTGTGTGGCTGTGTTGAATTTGAAGAGGTGAAGACAAACGCATGGTTCCAGATCATCTCCAGTCTGTTAGAAAGTAGGACGGTACCTGAAAGTGGACTCGTGGTGTAGGCGTCAGTTGGAGGTTGGTCCCAATCATCCGCACAACGCTGCGATACTGGCCGCACAGCCGACTATCCCACACTGGAACCAGCTACACGCAAGACGACACACACACACACACACACACACACACACACACACACACACACACACACACACACACACACACACACACACACACACACACTTGAAAATTGCTACTCTTCCACCTTCGCTCAGTCAGTTAACTTTTAGGGAGCAAGGTGACACTGCTGCTGATACTTGGCACTGATTAAAAACAAATAATAAGCCCCATGATATCCCGAGATGACATCACTTTAACAGCGTGTCGTTGGACTCACCATGTCTGGAGCCATTCCAAAGTACTCCAGGACGACGCGCAGCACATCCAGAACATCCTCTACGAAAGACATTGGAAGGACTTTGTTTTTTTTTTTTTAAATGCACCAGCTGATGACTGCAAAGATCCTCTTCCTGCTGACTAACTTGGTAAGAGGCCAACGCAGAGTGGACGGCACCAAGTCACATACTTTACACCTGAAACCAGACAAAACAGACAACGCAGCAAAGTCAGTACGGGAATCCCTGAAAACAACAAATCAAGTTATGGACGTAGATTCTAACATGAAGAAGACAATTACAACATGAACCTAATGCAAGAAGTTAAAAGCTAAGTTCGTAGCTCGACTACTGTAATGTCGTCTTTAGAGGCCTCTCGAAAACAGTATTATTATAAATAACTGAATGTGTTATGGGGGGGGGGGGGGGGGCGGGGGGACAACACTATTGTGAATTGCCAAGTGTTTTGAGACATTATTATGTATTTTTGAATATACTATTGAAGTGTTAATTATAATTTTACCTTTTGTTTCTTTAATATCTAAATGTATATTTGGCTCCTATTTAAACCCTGAGGTGCTTTACAAATTAACTTAAATGTAGCTCAAGCGCAAGTTCAGACAGGAAGACACTCACTAGTAATCTGTCTTTCCTCTCCTTGTAATTACTCAATCAGCTGATTGGGGGCGTGCACTTTTAAGTAACCAACCAGATTCTGCACACCGGTTCCTCAAGCCAATCATATTGTTGCTGTCAAACTTTAAATAGTGTTCTCCTCTCTGCTGCTGTCAGTTGTCATTTCAGCTAAGCAGCTGTGACCCGCCTCCACCCCAGTCAGCATCACAGTCACGCTCCTGATTCATCATCAGATTGCAGCAACTCCTTTCATCACCACCACCAGTGTCTGGACTCCAGGGGAGGGGGGGGGATTAGGCCTGTTGGACCTCAGTATCCCTACCCTCGGTGATAGTACTTCAGGATGGAGTCCAATCGCCAAAGACTTTGCACTTTTCATATTTGACGCTTGTATAATAAATCATTGTTCAATTATGAAACAAGTCTCTCCTGATTGAACTGTTACCTACACATTAAAGTTGCCTGCTCTAGACTGAAATAGGTTGATCTTGAAAAGCCAGTAAAGCAAAACCTACCAAAAACAAATGTGCGCGTTTATGATAGACAGTTTATAAAACAGAATGGCTGAGAGAATTCAAATGAACCCTTTTTTTAGGATGTCATATTACAAACTTTAAATCAACGAGTCTACCGTTGCATGCTGACTTGGCGGAAAACCTGGTGAGGGCAATGCAGTGTTTCCTTCTGTAGAGCTGCGTGGCTCATCTTAACTAAACCGCCACACCAGGAAAGCATGCGGGATAAACTGAAATATGTGCGTACTTACTGTGGACTTTTCTTGTCAAAACGTGCATTGGAAGCTACATTTGTCCGATATCTTCATAGTAACCAATAATATAAACTGTGGCTGCAGATAAACACCAAGAACTTACCTCACGAGTCCAGGAAGCAAGTCTGTGTGAAGTCAAATAAAGCTGCAGCAGCATCGACTCCTCTGATTGGCTGTAGACACAGAAGTAATATGAACAGCCAATAGGAGAAGGCGATCGTGCAGCGGAGGCACCGTCTAGTCGACCAATCGCGTGTCACGAAAGCCCAGCACCAAATTTGTATTTTTGTACACGAGCTGCTTCTTCTCCCGGGTAAGAAAACATCACAAAAAACTTAATTTTTACCACATTCACCATACTTTAAGGGTGTTTATATTATTATTTGTTGTGGCAATATTATAGTGTTGTGTTCAAACGGTGCAACGGAACAAAATAATATGTGTTTTTCGTACGTTGGTCCGCTTCTTCCTGGGTTAAAAAGTAGCTAACGGTAGCATTTTTAGCTAGCCACAACGTTAACGCTCGCGATTAATAAACTAACGTTAGCTTCTTACCTTGAGCTTCCTAGCTTAAACACACGCCAGTGACCGTCACGTTATCTAAAATCATCCAGTCATAACGTTGACTTGCTTTTTCCTAACTTAGTTCAACGTTCATCACGGTACCGATTGTAGTTGACGTTAACCTTTAAATGACGTTTTACCATTCTCCGTTTCAGATCCGGTGACGAGTTAACGCAGATGATGGACGCACTGTCTGTAGTCAGCCAGCTGCGGGACCTGGCCTCAGAGCCGCAGAACCGAGAGATGATCGTCCAGGATCAGGGCTGTCTGCCCGGGTTGGTTCTCTTCCTGGACCACCAGAACCCAGACGTGCTGTTTGCAACCGTCCAGGTGGGTTATGGAGGCTGAACTCGTCCTGCATCCTCCTGCTGATTACACAATACAGGGACCAGACCAGTGTTTTATGCCTACGTTTACCATAGGCACGTTTTAACGCGTAGGGTCGCTGGGTGGACCCGTTATCATAAATGTACTGCACATTTGAATCCATCTTTTGTCCTCAGACCCTGCGCTACTTGGCTGAGTTGACCCCCAACATCTCCACCATGAAGAATGAACTGGGTATGATGGTGAGCCTGGAGGATCTCATTGGGAGGTGAGATGTTTTCTTGGCGACTCAAATGTGTTTTTTTACTTGCAATTTCCAATAAGACTTGCTTGACCTGTCTACAGCTTTAACTACATTACTTTTTTTTCTCATATGCATTTAGTATTTCATGTAATAGCACTTAGACCCAAATATGTGGATGGCAATTCAGGGTTTTGTAACCAGTTTACATTAAATATAATGTCTCTCTATATAGGGAGGGCCTGTCTATTGACATCACTGCCTTGGCCCAGGAGTTGTTTGGCATTCTGAGTGCACCTGTGCCACGCATACCTGAGAGGAGAAAGAAATCCCAGTTCTTTATCAACTCCACCCACAAGAAGGCCAAGTCTGTCACTCTTCACATCCAGGGGCTGGACAGCACTGTGAGTGGGCTGACTGACAAACACACACACACTCCTATGCATGACAGCAATGTTAACTAACAGTCTCCCTCTCGTATCAAGGACCAGAGAGGCTTGTGTGAGGAGGCTCTTCTAACGGTCAAAGGAGTGATCAGCTTCACCTTCCAGATGGCTTCCAAGAGATGCACGGTCCGCATCCGTTCTGACCTGCCCACTGAGGTACAACACTTTCTATCGGCGTCTGCTTAGGAAGAAACTGGCCTGTTAAACATGTTAGTTTATATCCCTGTAGTTATATTCAACGTTAGTATTGTTGCATTATCAAATCCGCTTCTGATCGTTGGTTGTTGTATATTAATTCCTGTCACCTCCTTCTATAATTTCCAGAGTCTGGCGTCCGCCATTGCTGCCACTAAGGTGTTGTCAGCTCAGCAGGTGGTTAAGAATGAGGCAGGAGAAGAGGTGAGCGGGGGTCATAGCGCACACATTTTGACGGCACACTATTTGAGTATCCGCGGGAGAATAATCCAAGGATCGTTTTCTTCAGGTTTTTATCCTTCTGGACCAGTCTGGAGTGGAGGTGCAGCAAAACTCGGCTCTACCAGACTACCTCCCAGAAGAGGAGGAGAGCCCAGAGAGGGAGGTCGACCGAGCCATTTCCCGCACCACAGCGAAGGAAGATTCCAGTGGAAGCTGGCTCAACTCTGCCGCCAGTTTCCTCACCAAAACGTTCTACTGGTGAGGCGATCCATTGACACAAAGCTGTGCTAAAGGACTACAACTGCTCTGTATGTTACAGAAGTGGACATTACTGGATGTTGGCACACTACACGCCAACATCCGGGCTTTGTGTGCATGGTCAACTTCACCAACTTGACATCAGTTCTTGTGAAAAACTACAAGTTATCAACATGTGCAAAAGTGGGTTCCTTTGTTGAATGGAGACACACTTGAAAAATATCTTTTGTCCCTGAACATACATTTTTGTTTTCTATCCACTTGATGTACATATTTTCTTAATCTCGGTCAAACTGTCCACTTTCTCTCGTGTACAAAAAAAAATCATGACTGTCGCTGTCTGTACAATTAGAAGATTGTGTTGTGTATATCCTGCTGTTTGTTGGTAGTCGTTTTGGTTTCTGCTAAAATAAATCTACAAAGTATTCCATGTTTTCAATGTGCACGGTCAATTCTTTTATCTTCCCATTATTCTGTATTTTGGATCAAAGAGGACAGTCATTGCAATACCACATCGGTGAATAGGTTATCAATTTCAAAAAGTTTTATTTACTTGCCAAACAGTACAGCTGCAACAGTTGTACAGTGATTTGAGCTTCAGAGGTTCAAAGATCTCATCCCACAGCCTCTCGTGAAGTAGAGGACTTGTTAGTTTTCTCAGTCTCATGGTCAGGCTTAGCAAAATATATTGGCTTTCAAACATCATTTATAGGATATGTATGTTATTTACAAGCAATTTATTTTCATAAGTCAAGTTGAACAGAATGCTGTGTACTACTGGCAGAAACCAGCACGACATTTCCCTCCATTTTTGGTGGTACGGCAAGATTTGAACAAAGGAAATCTAAGTGCAAAGGTTTGAGAAATAAATGCTAAGAGCAGCGTTACTGGAAGTGAATATCACAGAAGTGTTATGGTTTGGTTCCAGTGTTTTAATTGAGTCCCCCTCTCTCGTCTTTCATTAAGGAAGAGCAATATAAAAGGTACAGCCTTTATATGATGACATAACACGTCACAGTTTTCATGAACTTAACATGAAGCCGCTGGGAATGCATAACTTCATTTCAGTGAGAAAGACAAGTCGCCTCATCCTCTCTAGAATGCGGTAAGGCAAAGGAACGTCAAAATTAGCAGCATTTCTTCTTGAATCCTAGATCAAAAAGATCAAACGAATCAGATTAAACATCACCAGCAAATGATTTTAAACCTTTTTGTATTTGCTTGGCGAAAACAAAAGTCACCCTCAAACGCGTTGACGTGTAGTGTAACTGGACGTGGGACGCAGCACTGACGGGGTAAACGAATGAAAGGAAAGGGCGGGACTTGACGTCAAAGCAGATTCTTTTTTTCTCAATTTAAACAGAAAGACAGTATCGAGGACGAGACAAAGAATCACATTTCATCTGTACAGCAATTAAATAAAACGAAACAAAAATAATCAGTAGTTTACACCCTAATTGTCAGTTGACAGTATTTTCATTCAACTTAAACTCCATAATACTCCAACGCCCCCGCCTCACCCAAATAATAACCTCTAGTCCTACATACTGTAGACACGGCAAAAATATATTACATTACATGACACTTTCCTGTAGTCTTAACACAACTTCATGCACTGACATTATTCGTTTATCCCATTTCTTCTGTAACATTTCAATGGAAACATTGAAAATGACTAATTATCAGGTTCCAGAGCAAACGCGTTAATGAAACCTTGTACTTCGGAGCCTGTTGTGCGAGTTCCAGTTAAAACGTCACGTTGCTGATCTCAATCGGATTACAGTGTGTTCTACAGCAACAACAACAAAAAATCTCTTCAAGTATCATGGCTGAAGACTTTACAGCTGATCTCAGTTTACATCATTATTAGTCTCTCATCCGCACACACACACACACACACACACACACACACACACACACACACACACACACACACACACACACACACACACACACACACACACACACACACACACACACACACACACACACACACACACACACACACACACGATGGAATCGGCATTCACTCCTGTGATTTCCAGACATTCACTTCAGAATCAGGGCTAGTTGGGGCTGCACACAGAACTTTGTGACCGAGTGTAATGACGTTATAGAGAGACGATCTATTCCCCCACATTGTTTGTTGAGGGAAAAGAAACTCCTCTCTGGAGATTCTTTGGGAAATGGCTGCGGCGCTCTTCTGTCGTGGGAGGTTGAGGAAGTAAACCTCTGGAAGGTTCCGACTGTGCTGCTGCGAGTCCTTCCTTTGATTCAGTCCAGCAGCTCTGTGATACCTCTTCTCTGGCCATCTCACTTCCCGTCTCTCTGGGCGTGGAATCATCTCGGTCTAACGGGGCATCAGGCAACATCTAAACAAACAAGGGCAACAAAGAAAACGGTCAGCTGCTACGACGCTAAATAAAAAAAAAGTATCTTCTGACAATACAACAGGATTCACAGACTCCGTAGTAGCTCAGTAACGCTGTGTAGCAGTATCAGCGTAGGACGCTTATTGACCTGGTCCCTGCTGGGCTGAGATATCCTCTATTCCACTCAGAGGCTTTAGGAGACCGTTCTCCCTGAAGGCTAAGACAGGAACTCTCTTCTCCTCCTCCTGGTGCTGCTGCTCCTCTCCCTCAGGAGGAGACAACCTGGAATGTGAAGGCAGCACAATCACCTCTTCGAACTCCCCGTTCTCCCTGGAAAAACAGAGGATGGAAAGGAAAGCGTTACCCTCATCGCAGCCACCAATGTGACAATCTATAGCCCAAAAAACCTCTACACTTTATATTACGTTTGCTGTAAATCTACCTCTGGTCAGGATGGCTCAGTGCTGTGGTGTCGGGCTCAGGTTGGTTGCCGTTGCTGTTGTGTGTCGGTGACGCCGTCACTGCAGATGGACTCGGATCAGCAGGTGTCACTGGTGACGAGAGAAAACCAACACAGCAGTCAGACACAGCATCATGGGAACAACTGAAGTGGATACATGGCAAACGTGATTATTCATTTTTTCAGAATAATAAAAGAAGGTGTGATTATAGAAACAAAACGCAGTTACCTGCGTTGTCGCCATTCCTGTTGGGAACAACTTTCTACAGATGGGAAAGAATAACAAGAGAATGAACACACAGGTTCTTCATGCTTAGTCACATTCCACATTTGCGTCAGCCTTTACCTTCTCTGCTGGGTCTGAACGTCTTGTTCTCTTCATGATCTCATCCAGACGCTGGTGAAAAAAAAAAAAGCTTTTACACGCACTGCACTTGTGGAATATTACGTTACAACTGTGTGTGTGTGTGTGTGTGTGTGTGTGTGTGTGTGTGTGTGTGTGTGTGTGTGAACATGAGTCACCTTTTTCCGCTCCAGGCGTTCAGCCTCCTCTTTCTGGAAGTGTTTCTCTCTCTCCTGCCTCAGTCGCTCCGCCTCTTCCCTCTGTCGAGACTCTTCCTCCTCTTTCTAACAAACACAAACAGAGTTTTGATTTCATTGTGAGAGCAACAGACGTCTCGGGTGGGATTGCAAAGTGTAGTCTTAAGTTCGCTTGCACACTTTCTCCCACCTGTTTCTGGAGTCTCTCCGCCTCCTCGCTCTCTTTCTGAAGTCTCTCTTCCTCCACCTTTCTCTCCTCCTTCCTCTCCACCTCCTCCTTCTTTCTCGTCTCCTCCACCTGACGCTGAGCCTCCTCCTCTCTCTTCGCTCGCTCCTCGGCCTTACGGCGAGCCATCTCCTCTTGCGCCAACCTGTACAAACACAGGTGAGTCACATTCGAGGATGCAGATGCACCTTCGGTATTATCCGAGTTCACAAGCAGCGCAGCCAATTCACCTCCGCTGCTCCTCCTGCTGCTTCCGCTCCTCTTCCTCTCGCTCCCTCTGCTCGCGGGCCAGGCGCCGATTCTCGGCCAGGATACGACTCGCCTCCTCTGGGTCTGTGGTGCCTGCCGAGTGCCTGTAGCCTGGAGGACTGCTTACGCTCCCTAGAAGGCATCATACACGAGAATGTGAACCAGCGTATCTTATAAACTGTGGATGTGGATGTGAAAAGGGTGGCAACTGACCGCTGGCTGCTGGTGCTGTCTGCTCACTGCTGGTCTTGTTCTGACCCACAGGCTGAGGTCGAGGCGGAAGAGGACCGAGAACCTGCTCTTCTTCCTCCTCT
This sequence comes from Lycodopsis pacificus, assembly GCA_028022725.1. NCBI lineage: Eukaryota > Metazoa > Chordata > Actinopteri > Perciformes > Zoarcidae > Lycodopsis > Lycodopsis pacificus. The sequence goes on along the minus strand of CM051705.1, from coordinate 6,440,254 downwards.
TCAGGGGCTCTGGTGGGTTGGGGGATCTCCGGTGTGACCCTGAAGGGACGGAGATTTCCTGGGTCGTCTGCCCCCGGAGACTTGAGCAGCTTGGGGGTCGGGGGTCGCCCTACTGACTTTTGTGGAGGCCTGTGTGCAGGAACAAAAGCAATTAGAACGGTTTTCATGGAGCGTAGTTTACTTGTACTATTGCCCAAAAACCTTGTTACACCCTCACCCACCCTGCTCCCAGTAATCCATTACTCCAATTTGTGACAAATGCTTATGTACCTCACTCTGTCAGGCAGCATGGTTGTGTTCTCCTACCTGCCAGGAGAGGGCACTGTCCCTTTTCTGTTCTTCTTGCCTGGAGAAGAGGAGCGCTTTTTGGGGGGCAAAGTGAGAATGGGAGCCAGTGGGAGGGTCAGGTTGCTCCATGACTTCCTGACATGGTCACGGTCCTTCTGCTATTGGTGCGGGAGATGGAGGGAAACAATGAGATCAAATAAATCATGATTGAAAATGGGCAGGATCTGGTTTTTTAAGCCAGCAGCCATAGTAGATACTCTGCGCCTCGTAGATACTTTTAAAAGCCAGCTTAAAACCCACCTGTTTAGGCTGGCGTTTGTGTAAAAGTAAACCCATGTCCTAGACCTGCTCTTAAAATATGTTTTACATTTTTATTTTATTTTTTATTATTTTTTATTTTATTTAAAAAAAAATTTAATTCTCTCTGTGTAGATCATTTATTGACCCTAGGGTCACATTGTGTTGTTTATGCTTTTAAATGTCTGCTCTGTTAAGCACTTTGTGATACTACTGTCTGTGAAAAGCATATAAATAAAATGTATTCATTCATTCATTCATTCATAGTGTCACTGAAATAGCGCTTCACACACAAAGTAATCAAGTGGTACAAAGAGAGCGGCTGTCCTGACCCATGTTGTCCTATTGACCGCAGCAGAAGATGATCATCAACAGGATTAGACTCAGACAGCCTTCCTTTGGCCGTGCATAACCATTGGCACCAACTTAACTAAACAAAAAACCTGTTGCCAAAATTAAAAATGGCCCTTTTCTCAATCAGACCAACTCACAAGGCATTTATCGCCTATTTGTAGAAGAGGCAAAAAAACAACCTCACTTGCATTAACAATGACCTACAGTTAGAGTATGTAGACATTAGGGCACAAAAGTGGTGTCACTAGTATTCTGGGTTGTGTCTGGATTATGTGTTTGTGTACATGTGTGGTTCATGCATGTGTTTACGGGTCCCTGTGTGGAACAGAAAGTACAGAAGATGTCGTCCTAAGACTATAATGGAATAAGCTGTGACACAGCAGCAGACAGATGGACAGTGCGTACAGTAATGTGGGCGTGTCTGTGTGTGACGAGCACAAACACAGTGTGTCCGACTGATCCCGGCATCATCAGTATGAAAACGTCAACAACAACATCATAAATATTACATCGCATAGAAAAACAAGCACCTAGCTTTTTGTCACGACTCATATTTTGTCTCGATATTCGGTCACACACACGTGCAGGTTGATGACATGACCCACCTGTGTGGTGCCGGCGGTCCTCCTGCGAGCGGTCGCGGTGGACGACGAGGCCGCCCCCTTGCCGAGGCTCCTCTCCTGGCTGCGGCAGTGAGGAAGCGGCTGGGCCTGCAGCGCCTTGAAGGACATGGAGCCCATGGGGTGGCAGGACACTGAGCGAGGACAAACAGGCATGGCTACGGTGATGTAGGAGGCGGGAGTGTGGAGTGTTTTTACGGGGGAAGGTGTGGAGCAGGGCAGCGGGAGGGTTTGATGAGCAGAAAGTTTGATAAACAGGAGCAAGACATCGAGAAGGAGAGGAAGGAACGTGAAGGATGTCACGCGAATTAATAGAGAGAAGGCGTGAGTTTGGGCGGACCAGCGGAGGATTGAGAGGAATGAAAAAAGAAGATGTTTGGTAGAAACAGAGAAGAAGAGAAAGAAGGCGTTAGTGCTGCGGATTTGAAGCACAACTGCAAATATGTTGTTACGCTTTTAAAAGAAGCATAGACCGGGTTAGAGAGCGAGACAAAGAAAAAAAACTGACAACCTTTAAAACCACAACGCAATCGGGAAAATGTTCCATTCACTTTGTGTTATCACACTACAGGAGCGGTTTGGCAAACCAAGCCCTACTCTACAAAGTCCTAGAGAAAGTGAAAGCAAGTATGCATGCAGAGAAATGTACGTGTGTGTGTGTGTGTGTGTGTGTGTGTGTGTGTGTGTGTGTGTGTGTGTGTGTGTGTGTGTGTGTGTGTGTGTGTGTGTGTGTGTGTGTGTGTGTGAGAGCTTTGACTGCCTGACACAGGCTGGTGTCGGACATTATAATGCTTTAAGTCTCGCCAAATCTGATTAACATCCGAAACCGTTCGGGTTCAAGATGCCAAAACATAAAGAGCGTAAATACTTCTCGCGCTACCAGCTGTGATTGATCGTTTTAAACATCCTCTATTTCCCTCACTGCTGACCATGAGAGGAGGGGGGGGGGTCCCTCCTGTGGGATGTGTGCATATTACCTGTTTGCTCTCCAGACAGACTCATGGCACTGCGGCTACGAGCCAAGTAGGAGTGCGTTGGCTGCTGCAGGCGGTTCACCACATTGCTCTCCCACGTCGTCAAAGGAAGCCGGCGCAGGCCTGAGCGCACGCACACACACACACACACACACACACACACACACACACACACACACACACACACACACACACACACACACACACACACACACACACACGTAACGTATGAGGCTAGATAACAACTTAAAGTATTAACCGCCCACTGATTAGCCTCAGCAATCAGTCAAAGCACATTATAAACTAGGCATAATTACTTGTATTTGCTACTCATTCCTTCCCTCGCACCGCACCGCAGTGTAGGCGAGAGCTTAAGTGAAGTCGTAAGCATGCACAGGCTGATATGTTACACCTACACCTGCATGCACCAGTTTGTTGATTAAGAAGGGAGGCAAATAGCCTGGAGTGAAGCGCAAACCAGCAGCAAACATAGGGAGGAGAGCATTCGAATAAACAGGGTAGCTCAAAGGATATATTACATCTGCATTTTAAGAAAATGTCTTTAAGCTTCTAGAAATAAATGAATTAAAATAAGATAATCCTTTATTAGTCCCGCAGCGGGGACATTTACAGGATTACAGCAGCATACGGTATAGTGCAGAATTCATCTGGCAAATAGTTCAAGAAGGGCTGAAAGATTTTTAAGTGTGTGCCATGCAGTCATTGCTACCTAGGTGAGTTGGCATATTGTACATAATGTGTAGCTTATTAAGCCGAAGTGGACAGTTCAACAGTTAATTCATCTTCCCGATGACTTGATTTGCCGCTTAGAAGAGACAAAGGACAGTTCGTCAGACAAAGCATGCAGCACTGCTCGTCTTGATAATGAAGCAGAGCACAAGGTTGCAGGTTGTCAGGGTGTAAAGATGCATCCGGGCTGGAAACCGTGTAAAAGGAACCCACGTCTCTAATCTGCACCTCATCGGATTCACAGTTCACGTCGCACTCGCGTGCCATGTTTCTAACAGTGTCCGTTGGAGTGTGCAGAAGTTTTTTTTCTTGGCAGCATGAAACTTGGCACGTGATTAAATGTCTATAATTATGCTCACGTCTGATTGTTGGATTGTAACAGTGTACAGTGTTCCCGCAAAAACAAAAAGATTATCCTACAGAGGATTAGAGAAAGGGGCCACGCTGGTCCCTTGATCCCTCTGATGAAACACGGAGAAGTGCTAACACATCAACATATATAGTACATGCCATTTGATGATAGTATTGAAAATATTGCACATCATCTCATTCTGTAAAGTCAGACTTCTGTCATCCGAGGTTCAAAGCTATAACGATCTACACACGTCGCTATTAAAAGAACTACCGTTGTGTTTGCAGGGTATTCACAATCCACAGTTTCCAGCCCGTGATCTGTTCAACATAGCGCGTCACATATAACAGGGAGGAACCAAGCTGCAAAAAACGTTCCCTGAAAAACACCTGTGTTTTTGTGCTGGGTGGTCTTTCCCGGGTGTAGGCGGGGTTTGGACTGAGATTTGCTAATGACAGGGGAGGAGGCTGTTCTCATCTGTAAGCCTGTCAGCAACATATGAACATCAAACAATACATGGTCTTAGGGTTAAGTAAGCACCTAAACAAATAAATGAATAATTACATTTGGCTGACAGGTGAGTTGATCAATACCCCTCCCATATCTGTCCATTGAATATGAACACACAGCTGCGTGTTAGATTAGCTCAGCATTAACTAAAAAAAAGTGTAAAAAAAACTAAACGAATCTACCAAAGCCTCTAAAATTGACTGATTACAACGAGTTATATATATTTTTTAAGCCGTAAAAAAGCTTGTGTGTAAAGAACGTCAGGTAGTGGTACTAATCTTTTCATCTAATTCTCAGCAAGAAAAACTGTATTTCCCAAAATGTTGAACTACGTAATATATGATTACGTTTTTTGTCTGTTTCAATGTTACCATACCGTCCAATCTCTTAAATAGAGACAAGAAAACAACAAACACGATTGGCAGAAGCACAAAGGCAGTGAACACTGTAATGAATAATATTGGTCTTCCTTACCTCGGTCCGGTGAGTGTAGGAGTGTAGCAGAGGAGTAGGAGAGGCGCTTGGTAATAACAGGGTCAATGTGTTTGGATAAATTCATCGTGGAAACTGACCGCCTGTCAGCATCTAGAAACAAAGAAAAACATGATAAAAGCAAATTGACGAGACATTGAACAGGTGGACAGAGGACGGGGGAAGAAAGAGAGCGCTGGAGCTAGCAATCTCTCTTTGAAGGGTTACTCTCGTCTATTCTGGTTAGATGTGAATAAACTACCAACATGTTGCTAAAGGGGAAAACATATTAGAAAATTAATTAGTGCTAAATGGGTCTAAAAATGGAGCTAGAATGGTTTGAACGACTGTGTCTTGGGATATAATCAAGTCAAAAACTGGATCGCTACATGCAAATAAAACAAACACTAATCCTGCCATTCACTTTGGCCTACATTTGCACTAATGCCGGTGCTATAGCGGTGCTGTACGGTTACAGTGCTAGAGCCACTGGCCGGCTAACTGGCACAGCGCTTTAATATTCACATTGGGAGGTCACTCCGTATCTGCGGCAGAGACCGAAAGCACTCTGCATGTGCTCCAGTCCGGCGAGGTCGAGTGGATAGAGGAAAGCCGACTCGACAAAACCTGGACCAGGAGGGGAAAGGACAATGGCAGAGACACAAAGAGCAGAGAGGAGGTAGAGGGAGACCCGAGAGCGAGGGTAAGAGGGAGAGAGGAGAGTGAGAGAGGGGTTGAGTTTGAGAATAAGGGAGTGAGAGAGAGAGAGGGAGGGAGGGGCAGAGCAGGGTGTGAGTCAGCAGTAACAACAGAGGGCAGGGGAGCTGCAAAGTTCAAATATATACACACGGCAGAACAATACTGACACGCAGAGGCAGGCAGACATATTTACACAAGAGACACACTGCCGGGCATCAGGGAGAAGAGATTTCAAAAGTATTCAATGAACCTGCAAGCACTGATACTGTGGTACTGGTACTGTGTGTAGTGTGATGTGTCAAAGTACCGGCGGGCGTGCTGGGAGCGTTTGTCCGCAGCGGCCCTCCCCAGGACCACCGGTTGGGCTTCTGTCTGGTTCTCTGGCTCCTCTCCGCCGTCCGACGGATCACCGCCTCATGACGAGCCTTCAGTCGCGAAAACAACAATAAAACATCAGCGTTAAAAAAAACAACAACACCCCAACATGCAAATACTGGAACCATTTTTGCTGTGAATGGACACTTGTGGCGTGTTATGTTTGACCTACGACCATGAAGTGTGTTTTGTTTGAAGTACCTGGCAGACACAATCTAAAGCGCGATCGCACACCAGACTCATAACGAAAGCAAAAGCACCCACTTTATCTAAAACCTGTCCTGAGAAATGTATAATCTCTTGACTCATCAGTGTCCCAACGTTCATTAAATCAATAACCTAATTAAAGCCTGAACTCACTGTAAAGTGATTCACTAACTGCTGAACAGGACACCTGCAACTCCTTTAATGTGACATTATATGTAGACATTGATGGCTCCAAAACATTTCAGTCTAATAAAAGAGACACTATTGTCTATTTTGGGGCTGTTTGCGTGACTGACTGAAGGCCTCAGCTTATCTAGTTCAGCCTTGGTGATTCTCACGTGCTCTTCTTACCTCATCTCCAGCCACCACTTTTATTTGTATTCTAAAGCGCCCAATAACTTCTGAAATCAAACCCAAATCAAGACTTCCTGTCAGAAATCTACGGGGGGCGTCTGTGTTTCCCCACGGTCTGTGTTATGGTGCGTTCGTAAAAAACTAGAAATAAGTTACGGTTCGGAGATAGGAGTTGGTAGTGAAGTTCAAACTCCAAAACACGAAAGAGGGAAGGGGCATAGAGCGTGTAAATGGTTCACTAAACACTGATATGTATTAGCCTGTCCATGAGGAGTACGTTGCACTTCTAGAGGAGGCGTGCGTGCAGGTGTGTTCAGCAGCGGATCAGAATGCACAGGACCGCGTGTTGTCAGACCTGGTCTTCGTCCAGTTTCTGCCGTCGCTTCTCCTCCACGGCAGCCCGCCTCTTGTCCTCCTTTACTCGCTGCTCCTCCAGCCTTCTCCTCCTCTCCTCCACCTGCCTCTCATAGTGCAGCCTGGCTCGCTCCTCGCGTGCCTGCCACTCGGCCTCCTTGACCGCTGAGACACACACACACACACACACACACACACACACACACACACACACACACACACACACACACACACACACACACACACACACACACACACACACACACACACACACACACACACACAGTTGATGATTTGATGCACATGCATTAGCGTGTTCATATTTGCTCACACGCTAAAAAAAACAACAACATGGGCAAACACACACACACACACACAGGCTTATAGCAGCAGTGTGATGGGTCAGCTGTAGATCATGTGACGAGGCTTTAGCTCTCAACACAAAGCAAATCCCTCCGCCCCTCAGCTGGGGCCAGAGGTATGCCCACTGCACAACACTATGAACACAAACGCACTTCAGTAATATAAAGCATACACCGCCACCGACTTCTGTCGTGGTATGTCCCTCACACACTCGTACGAAAAAAAAATCACACATTCAAAACACAAGCCTCCCTAAACCCTTTACCATGGCCTGACCCATTATGTAACATTCATGCCATGGCAACGGGGGGGTGCCTGGCTTCAGCCTCGTCTTTATGCAACACCAAGAGAAACGGGCCCTGCACCACAGCACCAACCGAGTTCAGGGAGGATTATGTTGCGGGGAAAGACCGAAAAAGAAAGCGAGGGATGCATTAAAAGCCTCCCGCACACTAATGTACAGGCCACACACACACACACACACACACACACACACACACACACACACACACACACACACACACACACACACACACACACACACACACACAGTTGAAGGATACACACCGTTCTGTTTCTCATGCTCCCCCCGGCGCTCGCGGGCTAACCTCTGTCTCTCGTCGATCTTGTTGAAGAGCAACGAGTCTGCAATGCAAACGACTGTTAAACAGCAGATTTAACAACCGTACAGCTGGGGGTGAAAGACAGAACCAATCCCGTGTTATCTCTCTTAGTAATTGATTTAACGTGCGAGAAATGTTCCTTTGCATGCCAGTGTGACTTACCTGTTTTGGTGGCAGCATTGTTACTGGGGCTGGTGGTGGTGCGAGTCGGGGTGGGGCCGGGGGTAGGGGTCAAGGTGGGAGTGTAGGTCTGCCCGGAGCCCGAGGAGCCGGGACAGGTGGCTGAAGACGATCGGCCATCGTCCGATATGTACTGGGAGTAAGACGCTGGAGAGAAAGACAAACCAGACAAGCGTCAACAACAACAACATGGCAAGACAGAGACACCAAGAGAGAAAACAAGAGACAGCGAGAGATACCAAGATGATTTGACATTAGGTAGATCCATCACAGACAATGGATAGGTCCTGTAGTGTGTCCATAACAAACAGCTGTTAACCACACAGAGCCTGGGAGTGGCCATGGACAAAAAAAAAAGATGTAAATCAACGCCACAATTTATTAATTTGTGTGAACAAGATAAGACAGCACAACGGACCAGTCTTTGTCCCCCAGGCATGAAGTATAGTGCACCTGCTTCAAGTACCACAGGCGGTAACCATGAAGATCCCCCAGGGCCGTCCAATCGACCAACTATTAAGTCGATAGCAACCGCCAAGTCAGCATATTTCCGACGACATAATCCACGAGCTCTCAATATCCCCGTTAATTGCCTTTTTTACGAACTATAATCCCTCGCAGTGCAAGTGTTGTCAACATGTCCCCGAGCTAAAGTTTAGCTTTACCCGAGTCTCCATGCAGACCCATCTGCAACCAACGACAAGTGCATGAAGAAGGTGGCGGCGGGAATGAATGACTTGGAATGTTTTAATTCATATGTCGTATTATTTAAAAAGAATGTGGGGACAATTTAATTACCAGCCATGACATCATGTGTGAGGTATTGTTCTCACCTTGTGAGTCTGTGTGTGTGTGTGTGTGTGTGTGTGTGTGTGTGTGTGTGTGTGTGTGTGTGTGTGTGTCGCCAACTGCAGCAGGAGCTACGACAGAAGCGTCTTTTCAGCGTCTGCCAGTTGTTTACATTTCTGTCTGTAGACAGATTTAGTCACCGTGATAGCGTCACAACGGCGCGAGACGTAATCAGACACATAGTGCTGCCTCTATTAGACTCTGAAGCTCGGTGTTTGGCGACATTTACAGTAGAACGTCTGCACTCCAGCCTGACAGGAAACAAAATGGGGTAGAACACAACGGTGCTCCCTGCGTTCTCAAATGTTCCCCGTTTGTTGCAGTGTTCCCACTCAGCTCGGAGCCGGGCTATTGATTAATGACACGCAGCATCGGGCTCAGGGTGGCTCAGCGCTTTCAGGTCAGCCTCCTAGACACAGACACAGAGCCGAACATGGGCCTTATTAAGCACAAACAGATAAGCCTGTCCCAAATGTTACCCAACACGTACACACCTTTGTGATTTGGGGTTAAAAAAAAAAAAAAGGTGGCTCAAATAGTCAAGGATGCAAAGACAAACAGTGTTAAGGTGGCAACTAATTAACTTGAAGAATTGAACACTGTAGGCAGAGATACTGTGGGTGTGCAAAGTATTTGCCGCCAAGTCCACAGAGACCAGTCTGTCCCAGACAGTTGGAGCTTGAATTAAACCAGTCGTCCTGACCCAGACTCTCCCTGAAATAGCACAAGCCGAACGCACTAATCTTACTCTTCTCCACACATGCTTTCTTTATCTCTTCACTGCAGTGACTTGTTAGTTCAGTGGGGTAATTAACTATGCCGGAGGAAGAGAAGAGCAAAGTACAACTTTCATATCCACTGCTACAAGTTGAACACGCTCAAGAACACTTTCCATTTAAATGTAACATCAATTTAAACTGCATCCTCCTTTTTTCATAATGCAATGCTTCCACGGATGTATGACCAGACTAGTCAGTGTGATACCTGCAATTAAGAGAACAATGTGGCAACTATATGCCACGAAAGGTAATCAGGCATGGACTGTTATCCACGCACTGCTACACTTTATGGTCCATGGTCTGACACCGTTATAGATCTAAACTGCCATTGCCGTCTCCACCCTAACTCATTGGAGGTATTTTTTGCGGTAATCCACAAAGGACACACTGGACAAAGACGTCAGGTCATAGCTGCACAAGTATTGCATTTCGCAGTCTACGGGAACTCCACGGAGGTGTGTACACAAGTATTAACAGGTCTACCCTGCCTCCGGTGCAGCACTATTGGAACTGGTTGATAATGGCCATTGTGGCAGGAAAGGCTGGGCCCGGCCAGGTTACAATAATGTCTCGTCAATGAATGTATTCTTTCCCCCTGAAGTAATTTCCTTTGAGCAAATGATTAGCTCATTGAGAGAGGAGTACAATGTCCTGCAGCTAAATACTACACTGGAAGGACCGAACGCAGCTTCCACCAAGAGGTCACATGACCATAAATGTGCTTCAGAAAGACATAAAGGAGCTCTTTCTGTTTGAGGAAGTTAACTTCTAGTGACTGATGAAGTAGTCCGTCCGACAAGCCGAGTGGGACACGACACAATAAGCCAGTGGAGACTAAGTCTAAGAGCAGAACCGCTTTCCTCAATCTGACAGTTTGAACTGAAGCACTTCACTGAAAAGTGGTGGGAACACTCTGAACCACACGAATAAGAAATTATTCTGCACCTTACAAATTGTGGCCCAGAAACAACAACACTGAAAACAAAACTAGTTATATTTACAATAAATAATAGTCTATTCAAAGCATATAACCCTGTTATTACAACAGTAGAACGCATGCATCTCACATTGAAATGATTCATGATTGATCAATATCATCTATAATAAACCCACTCCCACAGGCAAAATTAGGATCTCAGTAGGAAGAAGTAATATGATGCATAAAGAGAAACTGTGCCTACAAATGACTAACAAAGAGGAATAGCAATGAAAACAGGTGTTTATTAAAGTATAAATAGAGTACAGCAGGGGTGCATGACATAATGTGGCTAATATTTTACCAGTGGAATTTGAATAATTTGAATAAGTATTTGCAAATATGGCACACATGTGATAAAGCTGTTAATGGATGTTGGTTGATTGATGTCATGTCAAAGCTGTGCGTGTGTGTGTGTGTGTGTGTGTGTGAGATGCAACTCCAGTTCTGAGAGTATACGCATGAACACATAATACATAACAAAAAACACGAGTGTGAGTCAACCTAAAATACACTCCGTCATCTCGCCAACTCTAAAGCCAGTCCAGCTTTGCTCCACATACACTGGATGTACAGAGTTAGACGGAAGCAAACAAGGCAGCAGTCTCACTTTAACTGAACTTTAAAAATAAATGTCTATGGATGTGGCTTTGCGTGGTTAACCAGAGAGAGCCAAATACATACCGGTAAATAGAAAACTATGAACTGTGGTCATCCTGTGAGTAAGAAGAGGTCAGGTGAGGTTAAAGTTGCAGATGAAGCAACGAGGTTTTAACTTCATACATAAAGCCTTACAAAAAAGTATACAGAGATGAATGCTTTGGGTTTCTGCCTTCACATCTCATCCTACATTTCATGCCGCACAGGCAAAATGGCGTATTCAAGACCAGAACCAAGAGCCGCATTTCGCTTGCGGTGTCAAACTGAACTTAAAACACAATAGTCTCAGTTTAATATGCTGGACTTATTTCTGGTGCAGTTGGTTTGCTCCTGCTGCATCTCACAGCCTCGTCCATCTGTTGCTGAGGTCACTACACAAACAAACCTCAATAGCAGAAAGCAGAATTGCTTGCATGCACCAGGCAGCCATTTAACAGCCTTTGCAAACAGACCAAAGACCAAAGACCGTCGGCCACTTTCTGCTCCCTCCGTCTTTCATCAACCATGGAGGATGAGAGACGCTGCAACACTATTGAGGTTCTGCAAATTCTTCTCTAAGGGAAGAAAACAGACAAATTCCCCAGCCATTGGAAGATTTTACAGTATAGTTCTGTATGTTTGAGGTTTTCAAATCCATATTAGGTTAACCGTGTAGAATAGATATTTGACTCTCTCATGAAAACACCCTCAACTTCAAGCTGTACTTTAACATCATCGCCATGTTTTATTTCAAATCCAATCTGCTGGAGGACCGAGTCAAAACTCAACTGTCCCGTTGCTGACATACCGCAGTGTACGTGTGTTCATTCCCTGCCCTCCACCTTGTTCAACCTGTGCCGAATTCATCAATGAAGCAGAAGTCCTTGGATCGATTCGCAAGTCTTTACCTGGAGTTTGGTGCATGATTCCAGGGGTGCCAATGCCGGGATGTGACCCGTTGAACCCCTAGCCAGCGCCGCCCCCCCCCCCCTCTCCTACTAGTCAGATCGGAGGGCCAGAAACAACGGTCCTACTTCCTGTTAACATCCCACATGGTGGAAGATAAGCTCAGATCCAAAGTCCATGGTGCAGTGAGTAGGACGGAGGAAAAAGCAAAAAGAAGAAATTCCAAACGACCGAAAAAAGGGACCACCCAAAAGATATTTTTCAAAATAAAAGGGAAAGCAGGAAGGGAGAAAGAGAGAGAGAGGGGTCAGCTTTGGTTGGTGTCACCGTTATTGAGAGCCGACTGACTGCCAGACTCTCCAACCCCCATCCTTTTGTCCATGTGTGTGTGTTTATGCGTGTGTGTGTAAAAGAGAGAGAGTGAGACATAGGGAGAGTGTGACTGTTTAATCTGCCCTCCCTCCCTTAGTGCTGGACTGTGTGTGTGTGTGTGTGTGTGTGTGTGTGTGTGTGTGTGTGTGTGTGTGTGTGTGTGTGGAGACGCTCCCCACCCCCAATCTATCTGCCTACATTGACAGCCAGATTAAATGGTCAGAGCTAGCGATTAATGCTGGGCGGTCCGGGCCAGTGGGGAGCAGGCGAGCATGCTGCGTGGCTCCAGCTTCCCCTGCAACCTGAGGGGATTAGCCTGCCGCTAATGCTAAGCTAGTCGCTAAGCTCCGGCCGACAGAGAGGCAAAGGGGGAAAAGCGGGCGCGAGTCCTCCTTCCAGGATAGGCCCGTCAGGCCTGGACCACAGGTACCTTCAGAGGAGCGTGCTGCTGCACTAGTTGCACATGGCAGGTAACGGGTTTCAGCTCAGATGACAGGAGGCATGTCTAGAGTCACTCATTATGGATTTGGACAACACGCTAGACAAAAAGGGCCGTGAACACGCCTTTTGATTTATTGTTGTAATGTTATAAGAAACTGGTCATTGGTTGATGATGGTAGATGTCATGTCAGAGATTAAGAATCACTGAAGAGCACTCAACCAACCAAAACGCACGTCAACCAAAACTCCATCTACTCCAACTGAACACTGAAGGACAAGCCATGCTTTTACACCTCCACAACACATAAAAAGTCCATATTCTTATTTTTATGTAGAGGAGTAATAAAGGCTGCACTCTTCTTGGTAAATGAAAAGGTCCGCTAAGGTTGAACACACATATACAGTAAATGTATGTTGACGAGTTAGACATGCGTCATACTTACACTTGGCACCATTGTAATGAAGACAGTGTCACGGCATGACTTAGCAGTTACCTGTGACTTCACTTTGAGATCATGCTCACTGCACAATCATCTCTTCCTTTCCAACCCTCTCTTGTCTGTTCTCTATTATTCATGGTTTAAGTGAGATGCACATGCTCGCCTCCAGAGAGAACTGCAAAACCCATAGTATGAGAATCATGTCTTACAATTAAAGGAAATGCACTTCTTTAGAAATCCCATCAACTTTTTGTTTTGTCTTATTCTTTTTATACCATATAGCAGTTGCAGAGACAACTACTTTAGTTCTTTGGCGTCAGGTTTAGCTTAGAGCTGGGTAAGAATGTATGCCTTAGGAATAAAGTGAATCATAAAAACTCCATCTTTAATTGACATTAATATTTGATCATCTTCCTGTCTCCACGAGTCAGAGAACAAACCCTTCCTCAGTCAATCTGTTACACAAGTTCTCCTTTTAAAAAGAACAAAGAAATGGATGAATGGACATAAAATACAAATAAAATGAAATAAAACTAAACAGGTGCTCCATTGCATCACAATAGTGTATCTGCAAACCTTACCCAGCACTGCTGACTGAACCATACTCCTTCACAGCATACCACCTTATTGGTTTTAAGGGCAGCAGCATGGTGCAGATTCAGTCTGTGATACTACAATAACCATAAGACCCGGCCCATAACCTATACGACTAATTCTTCAGACCTTAATCCCAAAATCAGACAAAAATGGGTTCCTGAAACCAACTGTCCCTGGAAATACGACACACCAGCAGGTCTCGTCCTCACTGAATGAAAACGTATGAAGTGGATGAATGAATCAACAACAAAGCAAATCTTTTGCTCTCAGGTATTTGAAGCTTTTGACTCCAAAAGACACAAACAGAATATCAGTAAAAAGTTTTGCACATTTCTACCTGCTGTGGCACATGCTGACTGATGCATTAAAACCACATACACGTGTGAAGTAGACTGCACCTTCACTCTCAGCTGCCCTTGTGTTGACCCAATCTTGCCTTGTCAGCTGGTTTCCACACACACACACACACACACACACACACACACACACACACACACACACACACACACACACACACACACACACACACACACACCCCTCATCAGCCTTGTCAGCCACCTGTCTAGATAACTGAGAATGATGGGTTAAGAGGACTTTTCCTCTGCAAGATTAAACAGTACACACACACACACACACACACACACGTATGATTAACGTTTTTTTATCAAAATACACACGTGCACTTGCGTTAAATGCTCCACAACTTCAATGTCTTTTTTCAGTCAGTCTACTCCTGTGCTTCTCCAGACACTGGTCGCATCTTTCTTTGCCCCGGCAGCCTCTCTGTCCCAGATGTGAAAGCCCTCACTCGCACACTATTTAGTCGTTTAAATGAAGCTCAATGTGTACAAAGTACCAGAGCATGCACATCCATCTTGCTCCTCCACTTAACACCCCTGTCAGTTTCCCTTCTATCCTTTTCCTCCATACCTCTCGTCTTCCTCCTGCAAGCATCTCTCCGTCTCTGTCCTTCCTCTTCCTCGGTGATGGTGAAGAGTGCCGGGATGGCTGAACGGCTGCCTCCCTTCCTCAGCTTCCACTTGCCCCGCGAGCACCCACCTCCACCTCCACCGCCTCCTTTATCTCGTCCTTTACTGTCTGGCATCGCCTGCCCTGTTGCTAACCCTCGAGCCACTGGCTAACTCACCGTGCCCCTGCCCATCCCACCCTGCAGTGGTGGGTGGGTGGGGTGGGGGTGGGGGTGGGGGGGCAGGTCAGTGGTAATTGCCAGAAGATGGTGGGGGACGGGGTCACCCCGTTAAGCCCTCTTCGCAGTGAAGATGTAGATAACTAACAGCTAATGCTAACAGCTAACTCCTCTGGTGTGCATTGCTGCTCTGTGTCAGAGACAGCAGAAGGAAGAGAGGAGGAGGACACATCAGAGATAGATGGAGGAAATGGAAATGTGACAGATGAGAGAAAAACAGGTAAAGACGGCTAAAGGACAAAAGTTTGGAGAGATGAAGAGATTGAAAGAGAGACAAACCGAGCTGCCCACTGTGCCGTGTATATATACTGCCTATGATGGCAGTGCCAGGCAGAGAGGCAGAGCGAAAGACACAGAGAGTGCGACAGAATCTGAGGATGAGCTCTTGTAGTCTGGCTTCGAAAAAAAAGACTTAATCCACAAGACCGGCTCGGTCGAAAGCTGGAAAGATTGAAATTCTCTTGACTCCCTCACTCCTCAAGAGATGCTGCTGCTGTCACTACTGACTGCAGCCCTCTCTTCCCCCTCCTTGCCTCTCTCTTGCTGGGCCTATTCTGTAAACGCAAACTTGTCAGAGGAATCACATCACAGAGGCACTGACTGTGTACACACACACACACACACACACACACACACACACACACACACACACACAGGCCCACAGATACACGGGTAACAGAGTGCAGCAGGGCCTTTAAAATATTCAGTGCAAGTCAAGCAGTGGAAGGTGAACCGGTACCGGTAAAGAGTTTCCCTGACAACCGCAGCACATGGACCAATGATGAGGTGGCAGAGTGGAAGCGAGAGAGCAGAGGACAGGCACACTTTAGTGTAACATGTACACGCACAAGTAGGGATGCACGCCTATGCACACACCAAAGCAAATAATGCAGTGCTGGAGCTGCCTGGAAGGGGTGTGCTCTTAGAGCACATGGTATATGACCCCGCCCCCATTCTCCACTTAAAGAGCCATCAACTATTTGAAATACCAGGGTCGTACAGCAAATATGCAAATCTATTCCTTTCATGTCCTGCTGGCTCTTTACAGGAACAGGAGGACACAGAGGTAAGAATATGCAGATCAACAGATATATCTGAGCAGCATTAACAGATACTGAGTTGTGCTTCAGTTTCATGTCACGCACTGACAATATTCTGGATATGAAAGGGTGAGAAATAAAGAGGGTAAAGAGAGAAGATCTGCTGAGCATTTGAACCGGTCAGACACACACACAGTATGGCAGGTGCCATGGAAGGGAGGGAGACATAACAATAGGCCCATGATAAAGATATTGCAGGCCACGTTATTGGATGCTTGTCCAATAACAGTGCAAACATCAGCCTGAACAGCTATTATAGTGGTGCTCACGCAGGCTAAGCTCACATCTACCAAGGCAAATACACCCGGAGATCAAACAACCAGCATGACAGCTTGAAATCTTTCTTAAAAAAAAAAAAAATACTGCGGCTCAAGACAACAAGGCGACAAATTGATTAGACACGACCACTGACTACCCACGGAGACAGAGTGCAAGTAAGTCCCGCCCACTCCGGAGGGGAAAACAATTCATCGCTCTCCATTGACTTTGTATTGTGTGAAAGAGCCTCCTTGTCACTTTCTTAGTATTTAGTAAAGAACACATCCAATTCACATTTCCAAGCATCTACTGTTATAACATAAAAGACATTCAGGGCAAGACCTGCTGCCTCAT
Source organism: Lycodopsis pacificus (assembly GCA_028022725.1). Classification (NCBI taxonomy): domain Eukaryota; kingdom Metazoa; phylum Chordata; class Actinopteri; order Perciformes; family Zoarcidae; genus Lycodopsis; species Lycodopsis pacificus. Next base: position 6,423,565 of record CM051705.1, on the reverse strand, counting down.
CTCCTTCCGGTGCACAATGCTGTACGACCACACATTCACCAAAGAGCAATCTGATCTTTGTCCCTGCAGCAGGATGCTGTAATTGTATCCTGAGACTTAAACCGGAGATGCTGGGCTGCACACCCTTCTCACACCTATTGAATATGTGTGAGAGAGACACACCGACACGGGATTAGAGCAAATATTTTGACTGCCGTATAGACGGATACATTTGGCAACGCAAAGATATAAGATTATTGTTGCATTTAATTCAAAGATGAACAGCTAATTTATGGCAGGGAACGTCAGCTGATAAAGAAAGATATTGAAACTGGTCTTGCCACTTAGTGAGACAAAATAAACAAAGCATTTTTGCGCAGGCATGTTATGGGGCAACTATTGGATGGCACAAATTAGAAAATTTTAAAAAATAATCCCGAGATACATCTGGGACAGCAGAGCTTATCACCGAGTCCTCAATAGGTGTCGTAGACCTGACTCAGTCAAATAAACAATAAAAGAATGCGCCCACTTGATAAACTCAACGACACACCCGCTCAACATATAACACCTGTATGAAGGTTGCTAGTGAATGAAGATGAGGTTGGATAAGTAGTTCAGGATGTGAACACTGTTGCACTGCTCTAACATCCCAATCAGTGACGTCACAGCAGGTGTTTTGCCATTAGCAGCTAATTGAAAACACCCGTTGTGCGTCATTACTAATTGAGAAATGGCCAGAACTGAAACAATACAAATATTACTTAAATGTTCTGCCATTTTTTTGATTCAGTATTGAATTACAATAAGGGGATTATCCACAATATTCTTTGATTCTGGCGACATCGCTGGCGACACGTGGCCATTGCTTTGATGATTTGCCCTGAACAGAAAATGATTTAGACTGACAGCAGCTCACACACTGTCAAACACACCACTATTTTATTTAGGCTTTTAGGTTTTTATGTAACATTTATTTCACTACACAAAGAGAAAGTGTGATTCAAAAATACTGCCCGACAAAACAGAACAGGAGCTAAACAAAACAAAAACTTCATTGCAGCTCATTTTCAGTCCTAACGTTGATACAAAAACGACACCATGAAATAACAGTGTGGGTCACGTCCGGTTAACTGGTGTTGTAGAAAAGTTCGAGGTATTAACACGACAAAAATAAACCTTCTGCTCGGTTCCATTCATTCACCTGTCACGTCAACTGGAGGCGCTTTATGCACGACTTGACAAAATGTCAGCAACAGGTGTCCGACCGCGCAGGAGGAGCTCAAGATGTATTTCAACAAACGACAACAGGTGAAACTGAAAATGTCGTAGTTTAGAGAACAGCTGGTGTTTATTAAACGTCAGGCAACCGGTTGGGTGAGTCGGTTTCGTAGTTAATCCCTCTCCCGTGACCGACCGGCTCCCGAGTCTCTTCTGGAGTTTCAAACGTCGACAAAATCAACAGAAGCCCGTTCAGCTGAGCAGTGCGTGGTACTTTAAATATCAGCTCGTCCTTTTTTTAAATAAGAAGCTTTTAAAAAAAACTTTTCCGTCTGTAGGAACTCACCTTGGGACTCTGGAGGAGATGCGTCGCTGCCATCCTGGTCCGCCATTTCTCCTGACGTCAGCTGAGAGGGATCAGCTCCAGGAACCCGAGAGGACCTGCTGCGATGATGTCGAGACGGGCCGGGCACCCCCACCTGTCCGTGGGAGGACGACCCAGGCTAACACCTTCTAGTGTGTTTGCAGCACAGAATAAACTTTTCGCGCACTATTAGTCTCGATCATCAGACATTTGCGTAATTCTGAGTCTTTAATGCACCTTCATAAGCCAATAAGCCTCACCTGTTACCTCTGTGTTCTTGCCTAATCCACTTAGAAATTAAATGTTTAGTGATTCTATGTCTGGATAATGATATTTGTACTGCTTATGACTGCTTGATGAACATGAGATAGGACAAGGTTGTTCAAGTGCAACATGGTCTCAGGTCTGTCTGAAGTATAATGCTGACATCCAGTGGCAATGTGAGTACAACAGAACGTCTTACCAATGCTGTGATCTTTTGACCTTTATGTTTGGTGTCTGTACACGTTTAGCAAAGCGGTCAGTCATACTTAGTCACCTTTTTGACGTGTATTTATTTGTTATATATTAATTAATGGTGTTTTCGATAACTCTGGCTAATTTTACCTTAAGTCAGGTGGAATTTGGGTGGAGCACAGTTGTTCCATTACGTATCGCTCTGTTTTATTCAAGTGTTGCAGTAAAGCATGACAGTGTGACACTGAGCCAGCATGCACAATACCAGGGCTGTGAAACTCAAGCGGTTGCTTGGAATTTAGCCATCATTAATTGTATTATATACACCTGTGCTTTTCATACTGTGACCCACCAGAAGATCCTCCGTGAAAAAGCCCTCTAATATGGGTATAAATAGTCCCGTCCTACCAGGTGCAGCACAGTGAACATGTCGCTTTGCTGCACAATAGGTGACAACACCTGTGGGCTGATTGTGTGTCGCACATTATCTTATCTCAAGATAAAGTTCTGTCTGCACAGCTGTTACTGTTTTTTTTTATAGCTTTGTGACTGATTTATTTTTTAATGGCTTTCAGTGTTTTTTTTAATAATAATATGTGGCTTATCAAGTCGGATCATTTTTTTTTTTCAACCCAAAAAGGAAAACTTTATCTTTCAAGTTATATGAAAAATTCAAAACGCACCTGATGTGGAGCGACATGGTTTTCGCTGGACAGCAATTTTTAGAACAATTGTATAGCAATGGTTTGAAACTGTTCCACGTATGGCTATTGTTATACATGACCAGCAGAGGGAGCCGTCTTCTTAAATGTATAATGTTTGACTCATCAAAACTACACTCAATCCCATTATAGGGACGCAATGCCGTTCTCATTAGGTTTCATTGATACATCAATAAGATGTTTAAATCACAAGATGCAGCTACTGGCAGAGCTGTTAAAACGAGTATTGTCTAATAACTGGCATATTTATGCATGAATAACAGTAGCTCTGATTTATCCCATTACCACAGATTTATCAATTCACCAAACATCAAAATCTGGCCTCAATGAATAACTCAGTGCATATATATATATATATATATATATATAAAGAAGCATTTCAATTAAACAAAATGAGATTTGAGACAAAAATGAACCAGACCAGTGCTATTTGAGCAAGGATTCGCTGTTCTCTGCAGGATGTATGCTAATCTCCGCTCATATCGCAGCTATTTGCCAGACTGTGCAGGCTTACCCCCCCCCCCCCCCCCCCCCCTCCTCTTGGACCCCCAGCAAAACGGCTACTGATTGGTGCAGGGACAACCAAAACCATGCTGTTTGGCAATTCCTCTGATGGAGGAGGTGGACGGAGGAGATGTTGGCCTAGAATAAGTGCGTCTCTGGACCTGACAGGGTCGGAAAAGGAAAGGATGGGAAAATGCTGATTGCAAACAGGGGACTGCACCTTTTCAACTCTTTTGCAGTCGTATTTACTCATTAGCTTAGGTTTGATCCTATAGCCCCTTATTTGCCTACTTAATTTTCAGACAAAACCCCCTCAAGGCAAAACTATACCCCCTGCTCCTCTTTAGTGTCTGCTTTTCTGTTTTTGTTGTGTCAGAAGCCAGGGGAGTGAGGGTGCGCGGCGGTTAAGCCTGAAGTGGCGTTCAAGGTCACATGTGCATGATGAAAGTCTCCCCAAACTGCTTGTAATTGGTTCCCAAGGGACGGGCATCCTAAAGATTCTCCCTACATGGGCATCGATCCCCTCAATGAAAAGAATATACACACCGAGTCTCTGCATGGCATCGAGTGTTTTCTTTGTGATCTGAAGTGAGAGAGATTTTGTGTGTTTGCTTGACCTAAAGGAGCGCAAGATTCTGAGGGAATGGATGTCAGACGTTTCAACTTTGGGATGCCGATCCTCTGGTGGATTAATGCTCCGGGCTCCTCGTGGAAGGTCAGCTCAGGGTCGAGCAGATCGAAGAACCGATTTTTGAGGACAAGCGGCCTCTCCTTGCTCCTCGCTGATTTTATTTGGATGTGTGTGTGTGTGTGTGTGTGTGTGTGTGTGTGTGTGTGTGTGTGTGTGCCTGCACCCACAGCGTGGGCCAGCAGACATCAGAGCGGAGATCAGATACGTTTCTAGATGAAGGAGGCGATCTAGAGCGATGTGGTATTGAAGCCCCCTAAATAACATCAACATACCCATGGCTAAATAAGCAACGATCAAAGTTTAAGTCTTGGAAAAATATTTAAGGTTTTATTTAAGAGTTTAACGTTTAAGAACTCAAGCCAATCTGCTTCATTAGGACTGTATTGTGGTTTGATTGGTTCCAAAAATTCCTAAAGCCTGATTGGTGCACGGAAGAACATCCATCACCTTTTTTATTTTCAAATGAGCCCAGACGAAACATAAACACACAAATCTCTAATGTGACAGAACCAAAATTCTGTGAATTTTGAGTGTCACGTAAAATCAAAGCTTCTGTATTGTAATTCAGATAACTTTGTTATATTGTGAGGTGCTGAGCAAGTGAAGAAAATCAAAGAGATAATGAGGTGAACAATGCATAGACTGCAAAAATGAATTTCAAACCAGCTTGCAGAGACATGCCGCTGTGTTGACGATAACAAAATACAAATAAACAGATGTGGCGGTGATAAGACTTCAGCAACAGATATTGGATTATGGATATACATCATCACGACTCCCATTGTGTTTTCCCATTTGATTTTTTTATTCATTAAGGTTTGCAGATGATCTCATCACGGTGAATCCACATGTACTCTGGCAATTAATAATGAAGCACATTGCTATGCAGGTTTAATTGCTGCCGTCAAATAACCCACATACTCCATCACTGCTCCCTTTTCACAGCAGAGACAAAAGCAGATTAACTATTAATTGTTATTGCGCCACGCGGTACTTTTTTCACTCCTGTGTTTTTTAATCTTATCTCTCGTCCTTCTACAACGGACTCCACCTGCCTCTGCGTCTCTGTCCTTACGTGTGCCTCTGCCGCCCTGTCTCTTTATCCTCGTGTTACCTTTCACGCAGCAGACAGACGGGACCATGTCGCCATAGCAACTCGCAACTTTTGTCGTTGTTTTGACAATTGAGACCGTTCACTTTAAGCCTCGCTTTTTATTTTTGTGATCAACAAAACAAAGGAAACCACCAAATCACAGGATTCAGGATGCTTTAACGTGTCCGTTTTTTCTCTCTCGATGAAACAATTGTGTACGTATGGATCAAATAAGACCATGCAACGCCCCGAGCATGTCGTCTGTGTTGTTGTGTTAGTATAATAGCCTCTTTAATTATCTCTGTCTCTACATAATTCACTAGAAACAGATGGCATAATAGAGAATGATCTGAACTCGCCCCCTGCAGATAGACAGATCCCCCACCAGCACTCCCCCCGAGTTGTCTAAATAGTCTTGCCCTGCCTTGAGCACACACTGGTACACACACACACACATACTCAGCTGCATAGGGCATGCTGTGAATGAGACCCTTTACATCGGACCAATCTAATCCCACTGCATATGCACAGAAATGGCCAATCACAAGAAAGAAAGCAAACCTCAAAAACAAGTAGTCCATACACAAACAGGCCAGCAGACATATGGCTATGTGAACCAAGTAAATAGTGCTATTAATTCTAAATCCCTGCCATTAATCCCTCCGGTGGTCGCAGTGTTATTGTCTACACTGCAGTGTTTTACTGACATCCAGGCATGCATTGTGTTGGGTGCAGGTTAGGGTGCTACTTAACAATACGGCTTTACATACACAACATATGAAAATGGTCTAGCACCTGTCTATTCTAGTGATATAGGATAACTAAGGACATTTATACAAAATGTTGTCGTACAATTTTGAGGTGGTTGTACTTTACTACGCCACTTTCTACTTCTACAATACATTTCAGAGTGAAATAATGTACTTTTTACTCGGTTCAGGGGTAGAGTTGGATACTTAAAACTAGTTCCAGTTCGTCCAGCTACCGCAGTAAAACATTACTTATGCATTGATGCATCAGTATTGTCATTGAGTAATATACATTCGTACATTCATACTAGTACTTTCATTTTGTCCAACCCGTCATCCATATTAGTGATGACAGTCGTGACTGAGGTAAATATTAAAGGCTTTATATGAACTTCTCACCAAAACTGCTTCAGACAGCTGCACTAAAGCAATTCCCACTCATTCAGTCAAGTCTGCAATGTGTGTGTGTGTTCGCCTCCAGCAGCAGCAGCAGCAGTAGTAGTAGTAGTCGAAGTAGTAATGGTAAAAGTGGTCGTTGTTGGCAACAAAGTCTGTGTGGTCATGTGCACACCTACCTCCTTTTTATGCTTGAAGAGCAAGAGTTGTAACGTTCATGTCTGGGGTTGCTGGAAAATTGAATGTGCTCAGCGAAGTGAAATTAAATAGATTTCCCACAAGATAAACTGCAGGCTTTGCCACACACACGTATGCAAGCGGTGTAAGTGGAACACGTGCATGTGTGTTATATAGTATTTATAGAGTTGGGATTCGGTTGTACTTAAAGTTGAAGTAGAATCAAATATTCATCAGTAGATGTCAAAGACACACAATCCAGCTGGAAATTGCTTAATTTGGCGTAACCATGTCTGGCCCACTTTGCAAAGCACTTTCTTTGTAAGGTTCCCGTCGTCCTAAGATCACTTGCAGGTTACAACAGGGATGTTAAGGAGAGAGTTCTGATGGAGCAGGTCGAGTGTGCAGGGTTACCCCCACTGCTCTATCTCTCTGTCTGGGTAATAAGTGATGCTGTATGGCTGAATCGCCTGTCATGTGAATGAATGAGCAGACCATGACAGCGTGACACGTCGGCCCAGCATTTGTCTGATGCTGCAGTTGGGTTCCACAGCAGTGGAGACGAGATGGGATCCATCTTCCAGCAGAAGGGAACTGGACGGGTGGGGGTGGGGGGGGGGGGGGAGAGGCTGCTGGTGTGAAGGCCATCTCTCATCTCTCCTTTTACCGCCCTGGTCATATTCAGCGTCTGCCTGTCTATTTTTCTATTCTCAATCCATCCCCCCCCCCCTCCTCCTCTCTCTCTTTCTGTCTCCCTGAAGTATTGGCATGATGGATCACTGAATCCACAAGGGAAGGGGGGAAAAAAAGAAGAGGAGAGTAAGGAAGAATGAAGAGAGAGAACGACAAAATGAGGAGGGGGATGGGAAGGCATAACGTTTACAGTGGGCTCTGCTTGGCTATTTCACATTAGGAGATGTTTTTTTCTATTGTATTCCTTGAAAATTCACTGTGGCTTCAACAGTGTAAACAAATAACAGCTCGTGTAATTTTTCATTTCCTCACTCTTGCCAGATCTGCTGGTGTGCAGCCAGCTGACTGGGGGGGGGGGGGGGTGCTCCCGTCCTTAGCTATTCTCCTCACATTCACCTTGCAGTCCCAATTATTCAAGGCAGCGTGCACGAGCGCTCCCTGCCAGCCAGCCCCAGCTGTGAAAAGTGGGTCATGGAATTTAAAGGCACACGCAGCCTTATTGTAGCACTGCACCGCCGCGCTCAGGCTTTCTGCTCCTCCTGCATTGACGAGGCATCCACCAGGCTGTTTGGGAATGTGTGTCAGTGAATCAGAAGACGTTCACGTTCTCTGGGGGGAATAAAAGCTGTGGTACATTCACCAAGCGTGCCTCTCTCCGGCTGTCTCTTCTCTAAACTGGCCTATTCTTCCACATGACTTCCTTTTTAGAAATAAAAATGTTTGAGCTTTGATTTGCAGGGAGATTGACTTGTTCCCTGACAGATTGGTGACCATGCAACTTAAAGCTTCATTGTGATTCTTTCCCCCCCCCCCCCCTCTTTCTTAGCACCCTCTCAAATTTCAGATCACTTTCTACCTAGCAACAGTGTACAGTAGGGTAGTCCATATGGGACTAGACATGCTGCAGAGAAAGGCTACTCATGCGCACATTGAGCAATAATGTCATACCCTGATGAGCTCTTTACAGAATCAGACATTGTCCTACTGAACTACTGCCACATTGTGTGGCACTGAGAAGGAACACATTGGCAACCATGATGCTCTAATATGCCCCTTGTGCAGAAACACAGACACACAAAAGCACAAATAGATAGACAGACGTATACTTCATTCATCCCCAGGGGGAAATTTGTTAAACGCCAAGGACCACACACACACACACACACACACAGCAGCTGGTTAACTTAGCTTAACACTAAGACTGGAAACAAACTTGTCATTTATAGACTTTAGTTTTTGTAGAAATTAAACAAACAAAATGTATTGTGTTAATTGGTGAGATTTTGTTACCTTTGAACGGAGCCAGGCTGTTTCCAGTCTTTTCCAGTGTCAAACTATTGCTTTGAATAAAACACAAAGACACACACATTTTTTACCCATTAAAAAAATAAGATCACACAGGGAAGGCATCTGTTTAAACAGTACAGAGTCCTTCTGCATTTTTATTATCAGCAAAAACAAACCACACACCACATTACATTTTAAAAACAAGAACGCTTGTTGTGGATGTACAGAAAAAACAAAACCGCAGCTGCAAAACTGAATATTTTAGTCTTAATAATAATAAAGGTATAAAAAGGAAAGTGTATTATTTTGTGAAATAAAAAGCTTTGGGCCAACAAAATGTTCCCCTCAACATGCGACTTTTAAAAATGCATGCAAACGTAAAGCTTTCTAGTGTGGACACTTTTAAAATACTCTCTACATGAGATCCCGTAAATTATAAAATATCAGCCTATTACCCCTGAACAGTTTCTTGAAAAGAGAAAATCCTATGGAGTACCTCGGCATGAGCCCTGGATGCATCTCATTTGCCTATAATGGCTTCCTCTTCAACTTTTCCTTCCAAGTCACTGATCCAGAAAACACATGATCTTTTTCAACCACCTCTAGCCGAGTGTGCCCAGTCCAGATGGAGGAAAGGAAATGCAAAGAGGACGTCACTTAAGACTGTGTGCACCCCATCAATAAAGACAGACACGGTTCTTCAGACACATGTCTCTGGCATCAATTAACAGTGAAAATGTGTTTCATACAACAAAAACCTGGGAAGAACATCAAAAACAGCACCATTTTTAAAATTTTCCTGGATTCTCTCCAACGTGACCGTCACGTTGTTTCAACACAAAAAAGTTCTACAAAGTCGCGCATGGTAGCTAAGTCAAAAATGTATTTTTTGCTCGATTATAAGTTCATAATATCTATACTCTTTATCAGTGTTTCTTTTCTCCGTTGTTAGCATGCAAGACGGGTGCTTTGCGAGTGTTGTGTTAAAATGAAACATTGCCCTGCTTTTGTCTTTGGCAGCTGAGGGTACGTATATCATACGGCAGATTGAAGTCTGCTCCATTCCGGTCGGTACACGATTGACTGCTCGGAAGTTAGAACTGGGCCCAACCCCATAACAGAGTCATGATTGTACCAGAGCTCACAGGTTTTTGAGTGTGTTGGTGCACATAGACAACAACAAACAACTAAATCCACCTCTTAAACCTGGGGTTATGCAATTACAACATACTATCTGCAATCTGGAAAAGTTTTAAACATCTTTAAAACTCTGCGCCCACTCTTAAGATGTTTTAAAATCTTCTGCAAACAATCTCTGTGGAAATGCTGTGTCACACTAATGCTGTGGCGACGTATGACATTTAAGATGTAATACTCCCTGTTTTGGCACACCTTCCCTTACAGGACCTGACAGGTTTCAAGTGTCAAGGTTTCAAGTTGTCCTCAGGTTCTGACTCAACCATATCTGCCTTTAAGGTCGTCAGCAGTTAAGGTTCAGTGCTGAGAGAAAAAAAAAGGGAACTGATCCTGAATGTCCTATAAAGGCAAGCAGTTAAGTGGACCAGAGTGTGCGAAACAACTACAATGACTGGGCTTTGTGCTTAAACCTAAACAACCGATATGTATTCCGATGAGGGAGAACAACGGACGACACCGCATGACATTACAGGTGAAAGGCTGCCAATCATACAGGTTTTGTAGCCTCGCACAGAGAACTGCAACACCCATCATGCCTTGCTGTGGTGAAACGCATACTAGAGCAGTGGGGGGGGGGGAAGCTAAAAAAAATCACTCTATTTTAGCCTCGCGTGCTAAAATGTCCCCACTCTTTCCAGAGTTTACACGTCACAAAAGGACAGAATCGATGTATTAACGCCTTGTGCTTCAAATAAAACTACAGAGCTCCCTTACATTTGCAAGCACTGACGGAAGTAAGGACAAGCAGGGTGACTTTAAACATTTCAATCACATGAACAATAAATGGCAACATACAGTAAACATACAGCAAAACACCTCAGTAAAAAAAAAAAAAAGACAAAAATCATGAAGCACTGTGTTTACATAGTGCTACAGCTAATTTCACAATTACTGCAGTACAAACATTGTATTACCACGTCGTCTGTATGGCTGTGTGGATTACAGCATCAGCTTGTAACAGCATGGCTCTGAGATGTGGAGTTAGGTGGTATTCACGTTAAAGCACAGTTGCAGTTCTGGCATGTTTCCAGGGCTCGACATGTTATTGTGGCCGTTTGCTCCTGTACCTTTTCAACAGTCAAATATAATAATACACCGTGTTATTCTACGTGATTGGGAAATGAACGACTAGTGCTATATGCATGGAGTTTATGGTGCCTGTTTTGCAGGTTGCGAACTAGTTACTAATGCTGTTTACATAAGGTATTCTGTGTGATGACAGTCCATGTTGAATGGGTTAAGTAGGTGGAGCTGAGATGACGTAGTTTAGTAGTTTATGGCTGACTGATGGTTGACATCACAGCTATTATAGGCCCTTCTTAGTTGGCGCGCTGAGTTTTCTCATTCCCCTTATCCTGCCCAGCAAGTCACGGACGAAGTTCTGCAAGGAAGAGAGGAAAAATAGTTAGGAAGACAGGTGCGCACAGACATTCACACACGGACACACAAGCAAACACACAGTCTCAATATGTACTTCAAGATTCAACAAAGTTATAAAATCGGATTACTAAATGCTCCCAGTAAAGAAGAAAGCAAAAGGTTTGAGACCACTCTCATATTTCTACGCTAAAGCTAAATCTACAACTAGCAGACAGTTAGCTTAGCTTAGCATAAAAAACAGAAACGGGTGGAAACACCCATCCTGGCTCTGTCTGAAGGTAAAAAGATCTGCCTACCAGCACCTCTAAAGCTAACTAATTGACATGTTATATGAAATAGACAAAACCAGACAAGCTATTTCCCAGGTTCATGTCTTTATGCTGAACTAAGCCAACCCGACTGCTGGTTTGCGCCTCAAATTTAGCATACAGACATGTGCGTGGTATCAATCTTTCGGCAAGAAAGAGAATACGTGTATTTCCCAAAATGTCAGACTATTGCTATTCTATTAAGAAAAAGAACAAACTCCTATCATGCTGGCATTGCCCTTTAAATGACAATACGAAAATGCTGATCAGGGAGAAACTAAGTCAGTAAGGAAGGAGGACAAAGAGAACCCACATCTTGGGTCTAAGCCAGAGGTTGTATAGAGGTCCACAATGGTGTAACTGTGGTGGCGAATATGTTGGAATATCATCCCCCTTATTACATCAGGGGTGAGTCTGCTTATGACCCAGTTACTGGTGCCTCCCCCTGCTCTCCCTCGCTCTCTCCCTCTGTACCTCTCCTCCTCCTCCCTCCCCTACACTGTTGTCTGTCTTTCTGCCTCTAGCTGTCTTTTCATATATTCCGCCGCATCCCTCTGTTGCCTTGTCTTTGTGATCGCTTCTGTCCCTCACTTCATCTCCTCTTATTTTTCCCAGTGTACCCTTTTCCCAACAGTGCTCTCGTTCATTCTTTCATCCTCCATCACTGCGTGCCTTTGTCACATTTCTCTCCATTGCTTCGGTCTTTCACTGTCAATCCCCCAACTGATGCCGTCAAGGATTGTGTTCAAAACGGCATCTGTGCTACTCCATTGCCAAGGGATTACAGTGTGTGTGTGTGTGTGTGTGTAGGTGTGTGTGTGTGTGTGTAGGTGTGACACGTATCAGTGGCTGTCAACCTGGCTGAACACTTGTGTAGCTTTGGATACCAATGACCTTGGAGTGGTTGTCACAGTCTGACCTAATGCCACACACACACACACACACTTGCAGATGACAGATGGGGAGTCCAGACTGGACGAGATCGCCGTATATAGAGGTAATGTGATTGGTCTGCGCTACCTGTACTCACCAAAATAGCTTAACCCCCACTCACCCGAACCCAAACACTAATAAATACAAATTTAGTGCGTTATTTTGCGTGTTAGTGCGGGTGTATGGCTTTTAGTCCTTTTAACCCTTCGTTGTATTTAGGTCAGGATAATGAATGTGTTACGAGACATTAATTAACCACACGTACACGTATGTAGGACACAATGCTTCAACATGCAGTCCGTCCACTGCAGATAGACACGTGAGCATCGATAATGTCTATCTACACACACGAGCTGCTGGGTCGATGATGTTGAGCGTTTTATTGTTTGACAGACACACTAAACATACTCACCTCTGTTGGTTTGTAACAGTCTATTAATGACTCCTGTGGAAAAAGCAGAAATGGAAGAACTGAGTCGGATGTTGAGGGATTAGATGTTTTTAAATTTTATCTTCACAGGTTTTGGATTTTTTCATTTATTCACCAAGATAAACGGTAAAATGTATGTACAATTCCACGCGCTCTGTCATTGGTTAGCGAGCGTGATGTCAGGCTATGGTAACAGTTTGACCAGCATGCAAAGCAGTCTCGCTGTTCCTCGTCTGAAAAGCGAGGATTTTGCTTCATCTCGTCCACAAAACATGCTGTCGAGCTCTTAAAGGGTAACTTTGGTATTTTTCAACCTGACCCTATTTCCCCATGTTTTTGTATTCAAGTGACACATTTTCGAAATTGGTCCAGTATTATGCGAGACGGCAACCACTAAACAGGCTGTAATGTAATCACTGCAACTCCTCAACGTCAATTAAAGTCCATTAAAGTCCATTAAAGGGCTTGTTTTTGCCAAAGTTAAAGAAAACATTGTATTTGTGTTTAGCGGACGCACATTGCTAGCGGCTGCAGCGTAATCCCTCAATACTGGACCAATTCCAAAAGTTGAATTTCACTTCGACACAAACAAATGTTGATAAATGCAGAAATTATCTTTTAAGGTGGACACAGATGATGTGTAGGTATACCTGTAGTTTGCTGGCTCTTTCATCGTCACTGCTGACCTCCAACAGGTCATCGATGTCTATCTCTACCTCTGGCATCTCTTCCTCCTGAAACACAAAAACACTCTTGGTTAGTGAGCTGCTGAAACAGATTTCCCTCAAGAAGACAACAACAGACACGAGAGAGAGGAGGCAAACAGGAAATTAAATCGGAAAACTAAAAAGTCTTTGTGTTGGAATGATGTTCACAAAACACTGATGCAATGGCTTGTCATGTTTTTACATCCTTTTTCTGTTTTTAGACACTAACCCCGGACCAAAACCAACCTCAATTACAACTTCTCTCATGTCTAGATCCTTCGTTTCACCTCTGTATTCAAAACACTGTTTACACATTTCTGCACTCCAAAGCGCCAAACAGCTCCAACACATATTTGCCTGTTAAGAGCAGACATCATATGGAAATGTCATTGTGGGCCGGGCCGTTTAGTGGCTCGGTGGTTGGAGGCTGTATTCTGCTCAGCACCACTTCAAAAGGTCCCGTGTTCCTCTGGTTCATTTTATTGCACCACAAGGCTTGTGCAAAAGAGGCACACAGGGAGGATCAACCCTTTCCTCCCAGCTACCACTTGACGTAGCTTCAAAACTTTCCCTTCTGGGAATTAAAGCCCCCAAAAAAAAAAAAACATCTGCAAGTGCAGCTTCTCTGTCCAATTTGTGGCATTTACCAACTGCTCAGTAACAACATACTGCATGATTGCAAGAAAATGGACTCTGCTATCTCGCCCCAGTAGCACATAGAAAATACGTCCATATTAGATGATTCCGCAAATCACAATTTACGTCCAATGCCAACATCCATTGTCAATGCAGGAAGTGGTATACCCTTAATTGAAGGAGGTGGGAGGTGAGGGTGAATGGGTGTGTTGCAAATGAGACTTTCATACCGTAGACCGCCATTTGCGTCACGTTGCAATCCTGCAATTATGTTTATGTATCTTTTTATTACCCGTAACCAACGATCTTTCAACGATCTTTGCCTAAAGTTAACCATACCTAATTGTTTGCCATAACCAATATCTTTCACAAGCAAGAACTTAAAAAGTCATCATTCATCTCTCTCAGCTTATTGGTTTGGCTGTTTGGTTGAATCATAATGGCTCTCGGCCAATTCAAAACCACGGTCAGCTGTTTAAAGTAAATAACTGGCTGATGATAAGGCGATCATATATTAAGGTTTTGTTGCCGTTGGTGTGTTTGAACGTTTCTCACTTCCTTGATGATCAAAAATTGATCTAAAATGGTTTGCTATAACCTAGACAAGAAAAAAACTGCTATTTTAGATTGTTGGCAGTAAGTAAGAATGTAATAACTTCTTTGGTGCATGGTGGATGGTCCCTGGTTCCCTTTGCACAGGACACAGCACTAAAACTGCTTCTAGGTTTAAATCATGCCGTGTATGCGTGTGTGTGTGTGTGTGCATGTGTGTTTATGTGCTCTCAGAGGACTCCTTTATGCTTTTGCCTGCAGCGTGCATGTTATTCAGACTCGGGAACAGAGAGGATGGAAGGACGATTTGATTTGTAGCTCTCAGCATTAAAGAGCAGTCGCTGTGATTTCCCTTTCTGCGAGTGTGGGTTGATGTGCACAGAATGGAATTAGCTCACAATTATACCTTTTTTAAATGACAATACCAAATGCAAAAACAAGTGGTAAGTGTGGTACATTATGTGCTCCGTGTTTGACAGCACGACTGCAAATGAAATAACTATTGCAACTGGAGTTATTTAACATTAACTGCGAGGATGACTATGAAACATGCTTCACACAAGCAATAAACACAGATCCCTAATCTCAAAGAATCCACTTGACATCAGTAAACTCAAACCTTGTTTGCACATATCTCATTTGCATTTGTTCACGCACACACTTTAGCATCATACATACACTTGCACACAAGGCTACCCCACCTTCATCCACCTTCATCCACCTTCATCCTCGCCTCTGAGCCGTTATTACGAGGCATTTACGCAACCTGCATTTTAAGCATCTCAGTCTCTCTACAGACGAGCGTCCCCTTTGACCTTTGTCCTCTGAAATCACTCGCAGCGTCTTAGCGAGACGGTCTCGCTCTGAACCCCCCCCCCCCCCCCCTCGTTAAGGGAACAGAGAAGGAAGGCGGAGAACTGAGGGACTGTGGCATCATATCAAAGCCTGTCATCTATGGAAGTGTGTGCTGTGGAAGCAGAGGACTGAGGTTATATGCAAATGCAGAAACATCAGAGGAGTTATTTCAATCTGAGAAGAGAGATTAAATGGATGGATTATGTTGCCATTTAAAAGTCTCATATTAGGGTTTTGTCTTATTTTTCAATGTGATCCTCTGTAGAAAGTCCATATAGCTACTCAATTATTTAAGATTAATTCAATACCATATAAAATTATGATGCCATAGAAATTTGCAATTTTGGAAGAAAGACACGTTTTCTGAATTTGATTAATCATTTTTGATGCGCGAACATAGTGATTGAGTCTGTTATACCACATAAAAAACAAAGTAGCACATTTTAATTATTGTGGAATTATCGTGAAAAGAAATGTAACACTAGATAAACTAGTCCTGCTAAATGGTAGCTTTACCGAGAAGCAGTAATTGCCGCCTCGTCTGAAATTGGCATGATTTGATGCGGTTAAACTAAGGTAGGCTACCATTAAACGACATATTAAATATAGGCAATTACAGATAAGTTTATTACACTAGCTCATGCAAGAAAGCTAAAGAAACAAAAACGTGCTGTCTGTAGATACTGCCTTTGAGTGGTACGCTTTAGATTTTACAGTGCAGCATCTACATTGTTTTAGGTTTTATGCCTTCAAACGCTTTCCCCTACACTGCTTCTCTAGTTACTGCTCTATGGCAGCATGGGTGGAGAAAATCCCCCGTCATTTGGGTGGCCCATTAGAAAAACTCAAAAAGGCCAAGCAACAGCATTCTTAATTTAGGCCTTAAAAACGTTCACAGACAAAGATGAGCGACTTTCATTCCCCGAGGACGGATGAAACCCACTGGAGATCCAAACTGGAATTTCAACAACGAATCCTCACAGACGGATGCCCCTTCTTCAAAAGGTCAGCTTGTTTACACCTGTCAGCAGCTACCTGCCGGTTCTAGAATGTGAGCAGGGCACTGAGATAACGACCGCCGTCATGAATGCCAAAAACAAGATACGAGGGATAAACCCAACACCCCAAAAAACAAACAGTGAGTGGTCCCCTGCCTGCAGACTGTGGTTTGCTGGTTTCGATCGGCTAGAGAAAAGATTTAACATAATAATAGAGAGGAATAAGTGAATCTATCTATCTATAGCAAGGTGGTTATCACTCAGTCTGACTGCTGTGCGTGTGTGTGTGTCTGCATATTCCACTTGTCAGCAGGCAGTCTGTCACCCTCTGTCACTGTGATTTGTGATGACCAGGTCAAGCATGGCCTGTGTGTGTGTGTGAGGCATGACTGCAGGCAATCGCCAACGACGTGAACATCTACACACACACACACACACACACACACACACACACACACACACACACACACACACACACACACACACACACACACACACACACACACACACACACACACACACACACACACACAAGTCTTTGCCCCCAAACCACAGGGCTTTGTCTCTCTGTGGAGCTGGTGAGAAAGTCCCTGAGTGTGTACTTAGTACACTGCGTGCAATGACAACACTCGCACTCTTAACATGTAGATGAACACTGAAGTTGTCGCTGTTCTGCTGGTGATTGAGAGTCTGAAATAGTTGAGGTCACACCCACTGCCCACGGGGGAAAAATCATTTTCCGTCTTGCCAGCAGTGGAAGGGTGACAAAGGGAACGCGCACATACACACTCACAGGAATACTGAAACCAAAACATCTAATTTTGCGCAGATTTTGTAAGACATAGAGGAACATGTTGAAAAAGCATTCATAGGACCTCATTCTAAAACATATTTTATGGGAGACACAGCTTGATATTCCTAACACCGTGTGCCGAGATGAAGAAACAGCCTCAATATCAGCATCAGTGTGCCTGAAAGCATACTGAAGCTGTCAGTTGCAAACTACATTTGAACTCTTCCTGTGTTTTGAGTACGTTGGGCATTCACACGACAATCAACGAATAAATTATACTTCAAAAATGATCATGAAAAATGACTTTGTTCCTGAGTGTGGTGTTGAGGATTTTCACAGGTAGAAAAAAAAGTGGAAAAAATTGGAAACAAATATTTTTTGTGGCGGTTGTGAGTGAAGTTATAATATTATAAATTGTTACCTCTCTGTGCATATTATATACTTAATGTTAGTAGAAAAGTGTGATCTCTGTATTTAAGTGCTAAAAGAGGGCACTGGCAACATTATGTATAGTTTACAATGTGATAGTGTGAAATTGGGCATGGGATTAATAATGTGTGTGTGTGTGTGTGTGTGTGTGTGTGTGAATGTATTACAGAAGAATAAAAGCATAATTTGTGGCCAATGAGAGCAAATGTGTGTTTGCATATAGAAGAAAGACATAGTGACGAAAACAGGGAAATAGTCAGTGTGTATCTCACGTGTAGACGATTGTGTGTGTGTGTGTGTGTGTGTGTGTGTGTGTGTGTGTGTGTGTGTGTGTGTGTGTGTGTGTGCAAGAGAGATAACAAGGAGCAAAGTGTTTGTTGCAATGAAGGCAACTCTGAGTCGATTTTGTGAGAGAGCCAGCGAGCATAAGAGAGCGAGACAGGCCCGCCAGTGTGTTTGTTTTTGTGTTTGTGCGGAGAAAGTGTGTGTCAGACTTGTTTTCACCAACAGCTAAGCAGCCGGCAGCGTTCTCAGTCTGGTTCGTCTGCAATGAGGTGAATTTAAGT
Source organism: Lycodopsis pacificus (assembly GCA_028022725.1). Taxonomy (NCBI): domain Eukaryota; kingdom Metazoa; phylum Chordata; class Actinopteri; order Perciformes; family Zoarcidae; genus Lycodopsis; species Lycodopsis pacificus. Next base: position 6,405,449 of record CM051705.1, on the reverse strand, counting down.
TAGTGCAAGCGGCCCGACCCCGTGACTCACCTCAAACTTTATTCAGACTCCATTCAATCACTCTCCGTGAACAAAGAGTCAAATCCCTTGTGACAGGGAATCACTTCACTCGGCCAAGTGATTCATTGTTATTCCTATTCATAGACGACTTACATGAACTGGAACTACCAGTTGCATTGAACAGTTGAATAGATAACTGCTAAGGCCAGTTATACAGAAAGATAATTATGTTAGGCGGGTGCAATATTGGTTTTTTTCGCGCGTGCACAGAAGTCCACAATCTACCAATAATGACTAGATAATGGCTGGGTGGCTAGCTGCTAACTAGTGATTTCACCTCAGAAATAAAGTCAGTTTTGTAGCCTAGCCAGCATTCATCGAAGGAAAAAGCACACAACACAACTGTCCCTGAAAAAGTAGTGCATCTCTACGGCAAAAAGGGAAAAAAACGAGAATAAGTTAACTGACCTGCAACGTTATTTTTCCACCTCCTATTTATTTTTGACAAAGCTGAGTTTGGACTGTAATCAATGCAGAAATGCAAAAAATGGAAAAACAATTATGAGAAAGCCAACCTCTTTAAAAAGACAGCATATACTAGGTCTGAGTGATGTGGAGAGAATGAAATATCACAATATTGATACTGGTATGTAGGGTTGACCATTTGTACTTTTATATATATAAATATAAATATTCACACCATTACATTTTTGATACAAAGGCTAATCTTTAAGGCAAATAATACAACAGCTCACAGTCTGTTAAGTACAGAAAATGACATAACTTTACTGTGATTCAACCTCTAAAACCAGGAAAAGACACGTATGCTATATTATGATAATACCCAAAATCAAAAGTGGTATTTAGTCGCATTTGCCGTGAGTGTGTGTGTGTGTGTATGTGTGTTTGTGTAAACAGACATGTCATCTGAAAAGGGTTTCATATAGAGGTAAATAAAAGAATAACACCCACGGCATCTTTAATCACAGCTCTGTATGCAAAGAGATTTCATAAGTGAAATTTCAAGGCATGTTTGAGACTATGCAGAGATGAGATTAGGCCTATTAGAGGTATGCAAGACCGCAAAAAGGGAAGTGAAAAGAAATGGAGACGGCCACGTATGAGAGTAGTAATTAGAATACATAAGAGAAATGAAGATGCAGGTAGATGGGGAGTGCACAGACGAGGTGGTCACTGCGATGATGAGGCAGAGGAGGATTGTACAACACAGTAAAAGCTCACAGCTCAGCTTTCTGTGTCTCATCAAAGGGATGAATTCATCTGAGGAGCTCCCGTGCGAGCGGAAGGAGCGAGAGGAACTACTGCATGTCGGAGAATGGAGGGTGATGGATGGGACGAGTAAAATCAAGGTATACAAGAGGACAAAGTTGTCCATGTCTAACAAAGTGTAGGAAAACAAAGAATGTATTATAGTAGATTCTATCGCGATACCCCTACTTGGAACAGTAACGACAGAATGTGCAACGGTTGAAAGACGTCGTTTCCGACTGTGCAGCTATTTATCCCGTGCTCCCACCCTCGTCTTCGAGCACCTCCCTCCTCCCCCTCGGGCGATGCAATTTGCTGAAACCATACAGCGCGGATGATGTGATTTCACTGGATAAAGTTAGCTGCTGCAGCAAAAGCTCTTTCCCACGCTGATTCAGCTGTACTCTGGAGGACATTGCATATCAGAGAGGGGGGGGGGGGAGGAATTCATCCTCAAAGGAGAATCCCAGTGGAAAACAACAATGATTCTGCATGCTGAAATTTGGAAGCTAATCGTGTTGTAAATTTCTCAATCCTTCATTCACTGCTCTGTGTGCTCCATGGTCCTGATGTCATTCAATGCTCAGCTAGGTGTTGGTATCCAACCATCGTTTTGCAATCATTTCCCGGGGAGAGAGCCACAAACTCAGACTCATAGAGGCAGGGGTCAAAGGCAGCCCCACTGTAGCGTAGTACTGCTTCACAGTTACCGTAAGCGTTGGCTGTCATATATATTACATACGTGAGCAGCATATATTGTGCTTTAATTGTATTCCCCAGAGCATCCGTGTTACCATTCATTTTACTTTGTGATGTAGAGTGACGGTGAGCTGCGCGCTTCCTCAGAAGTGCTTGTCGGATTCCGACATCCACACCCACTTCATGCCGTGGTTGGCCAGCCATGCAGAGGTGAGACAACCTTCATTTGTTACACAACTGTATCTGTCACTTTTGACAATAGGGATGCCTTCCAGGAGGAACGTTGTCCCACATTTAAACAACGCCAAACGCAGTGAAGATCGCTAGAAACACAACATCGTCCGCACACAGAAGAGATGCCACTAAATGTCACTCGCCTGAGGACTCTGCCAGACCTCAGAAGCAGCTTGAAATGCGTAAACAGAAGATTTGAGGCCTCTTTATTGGCACCCACATCCACCTCTAGCAGTTCTTTGTGTGGCAGCTGCTGACGCACACATGCTGTGTTATGCTGCTGCTGCACAAGGTCAAAATCACCTCGTCCTCCTTTTCGTCAAAGTCCTGATTTAAAGCCCAGACAAAGTATTGTTGTGGAATTCGACCATTTAACAGCGTCCGTCTTGTGACACTATTTCACAGTTTTGTGATTTGTGATTCATTGTACTGCGTTTACCAGGAACACAGCTCCTCCCCGAGGCTAATGCATTGACAGCTGGGGCGAAGCTTCCAGCCAAACTGGACTTACAACGTCAATAGCACCAGGGGTCACACGCTGTCAGCCAGTCAAATGAATGGATTTATTCAAATTCAGAGGCAATTAGGAAAAAGCCTTTGTTGTGAGGCCATAGAGTGGAAGCAGGGCTTTAGAAGCGATAAACCAACTTGAACTTACTTTGTACACATTTAATAGATACGGGTTCTTCCTTGCCCGAATGTGCACAGTCATTCAGCACATGCAAAAGTAGACCTGCAAGGAAACAACACACCGATACGAACACACCCCGCTGACTTGTCAAAGCAATAATCGTCCTCCGCTCCGTCTCCCTCTCGCCGACACGTGTGAATGACGACAGTGTTTTTGTTTTTCTCTGTGCCAACCACAGAGAGTGAGTCAGTGTTATGTTTATGAATTGTGTCGGCCTGCTGACAATGAAACCATGTGATTAACTGGATCATCTTGGGATGGGAGGGGATGTGACACAAGAAAGTCAGCGTGTGAGTGTGGAAATTCAACATCTCTTACCTTTCGCGGTCTCGGCGGCTTTTTCTTTTTTGCAACTCTGGTTGCTCAATTTGCATCTGGCATGTCACTCGACTATGATTGCCAATTACCGGTACACTTGCCACTATTATTTTTTTTGCCGTACCGCTATGTCTCGGGACTCGATGGCTATATTTGCACGACCCATAGTTCAAGTTAATAACCCGCAGACATTTCGCTCTTCCCAGATCATTTTATTTTCCCCCTATCTATCTTTATTTTCTCTTCTATGCAGACTGATGTGCCTCCCTGGGGTTTCTAGAAACATCTCAAACCATTATGACAGCATTGTAGTATCACAGCTTAGCCCATAAACACAGCATACAGGGTTAATAGAGTGGGAAACCATGAAGGACAGGGAGGAAATGGAACAAGAAAGGTGTAGGCTGACAGCAAGAAATATGACGAAAACTTGCTCATTTCAATATTTTATCATCATTTTATTACATTTTGGGATGACGTTCGGTACTCTATTCTGTGGTGAGGTTATCACACTCTCGATGTAGCAATTAAACCTTTTACTTAGAAGCCATATGTGATTAAAGGTGTCAACTACAGACATAAAATGGCTAATGCACATGTATGTGAAAGCCACCAGTATGACAGCAGAACCAAACGCTCAAGGGAGAACCACTGAGAGGAGGAGGAGGAGGAGGAGGAGGAGGAGGAGGAGGAGGAGGAGGAGGAGGAGGAGGAGGAGGAGGAGGAGGAGGAGGAGGAGGAGGAGGATGGAAAACAAGTGGGTGGGTGTCCCGGTGGGTCGGAAGTTGAAACAAGAGAGGAGGATAACGGTAGAGAACGTCAGCAGGATGAAGCATGTTTGAAAAAAAAAAGCAAAAGGGGAACAAACACATTGTAACCTTTGTAATAGATATTTGACACCTTTCTGCTGTTCACAACAGCTGGTAGCTATCTGCTTGCTAAAAGGTCGCCTTGTCAACACCTCTGATTTGTTTAGCAGCAGATTCACGAAGCTGCAGGTGTTACGTGAAACGTGTCAACACATGCTCGGACACAGACGCTAAGCGAGCATCTATTTCTGTCCGCGTAGTTTAAATGGCGGGGAGGTAAATGTCTGCCCTCCCGAGCACAGATAACAAACTCCACAACGACCTTCGGTGCCAGATCCATAAACACATCAGGGGCACCCATTAAAACAAACATCCAAATTGACTAAATCTCCCAGTGGGTGGATCCGTCAGCCTGGCTGTAAATGAATGGCCATTCTGGATCCGAGTTTATCACGCGCGCATGCATTGTTTCTTCCTCTTTTTCTGTTTTATTCCCACACTTTCTCATTGCTCATTCCCCTCGCCCCGTTCCCTTTTAATACAATTTTGACCCTCGGCTGATTAACTGTAACGGGGAGCTCCCACTTTCAAAAATAACGAGGCAATCAAGCTTAGTCCAGTGAGATGTATTCAATTGGTCACTGAATTCAATCGCATCCATCAAGTAGGTGATGGATGTGCATTTTAATGGGCTAATGAAGAGTGGAAATAACGACGACACCCCATAAACCTGCAGCTTAACAGGAGATCATAAAGTAGTGTCTGCCTACACATCTGTGTCTACAGTATTTGTGCAATACAGTAACTTCAGCGGTAACGTAATGCCTTTGTGTGTCGATATGTGTGTGTTCATCCCCGGTGTGCTATTCCTAAACTTATTGAACACTGCTAATGACTTGGCTTGAATTGCATTGTTTACTCCTCCTCTGCTGCCCAATGAGGTTCACATGATACACTGCTGTCCTCCTTCCCAGCAAGACAAACATGAAAGGCGAGTAAAGTGGAATGTTATTGACCAGGTCACGGGAAAAGCAGGGGGGGAGGGAGGGAGGGGACAACGATACAGACTGAGAGAGATGAAGATGTTTCAGGGGGGGGGGGGGGTTCACCCGAGATGTCAGTGTTGATGTCAGCAACCAAACGCACATTCCTTTGTTCACATCGCGCACACAGAAACCCACCGCCTTGAGACATCCCTCCTACACAAAACAGTGTGGAGACTAACCAACCCCCCTCTTGAGGTGATGATCCAGAGAGAACGAGCGCAGCAGACATACGACTTAGTATCATCCAGGAGAAGATGCTCCATCTCTTGCTCCATTTGGTCCAAATATGCACATTGACCTATGTGTGTGAGTGTGTGTGTGTGTTAAAATTGAATACAAGGGCTCGTGCTCATCCATTCGTGACCGATCGCCACCCCCATATCTGCCAAAGAGCAGCGGAATATCATCAACCCAAAAACAGCATGTAGGGCCTCTAATACACGGGTTGATAGAAACCCATAGACACACACACACACACACACACACACACACACAGAGCCCGAGGGGCAGAGCGCTGCATGTCGGCAGTGTCTGTATCTCGCACACATGAATAAGCTTCATTGAGTGGGGCTCCATTGATGCAGAGCCATGAGAAAGTAGGGCATTACAGAGTCCCTCATTCTGCAGCATGCACCCCAACAGCACACGCATGAAACTGCAGTCAGATGTGCCGCTCTGTTATGTTCTCTCTCTCACACACACACACACACACACACACACAGACTTTACACACGCAGAGTAAAGTCGTTTTCTCAACAGCCTCCATTGATTGTGTTGAGGTGCTCTCAGACGGACATCACCGTGGAGACCAATCTGCCTTTTAATCAACAAGACTTGACCTCAGCATTAATCGGCCCTCCGATACAGTCTAGTCGGGTCGCTCTACTGAAAGGGTGACTGGGCTGTCTTTTTGTCAACACATGCTTCAAAGAACATGGGCTAGAAGCTTAAAGGATTTTTGGTTTTATAGATTTGAACTTCAATATGAAACAAATCGTTTGAAATGGATATTGATTTTAAACGGAAAGGCCAAACATCCTGTGGTTCCAGGCTCTCCAATATGAGGATTTGCTGCTTTTCTTTTTATTGTGTGATACTTTTGAACTGTTGATTGGATAATTAGATGGCATCCCTTGAAGCTTTAGATCTATAAAGGCATGTTGCACTTTTTTCTTACATTCTTAGACCGTCATTAATGAATAATTAACAAGTACCAAAAATAATCTGCTCTTATCGAGATATAGATCGATTCACTGCTGTGTAGCATCAATGATGGACAGTAGCCAAACGGCTATTTATTTAGACAAAAGTGTTTGTGGTTATTACTCTAAATTGTCATTTATGGACAAAAACACAACGAGTGAGGAGAAGTACTGACTGTGAAGGAGTTCGAGGGAGAAAACACTGCAGCACCATCTTTAAAGTGTGGCTTTGTCAGACAACAACCGAGCAGAAAATGAGAAGGAGATAATAAGATGCTGCGTTCCAGGGCTGCGCTGTATTAAGAGCTCTCCTCTCTGTCCTTTTGAACAGACAAATGAACAGAGGCAACATATCCCAGGAGAGCAGAGGGGATCCATCTCTGACAGAACTTACCTTCTGTTATCCTATCGCCCAGAGAGAGGAGGAGGAGGAGGAGGAGGAGGAGGAGGAGGAGGAGGGGAGGGACAGAGGCTCAAGGCAAATTAAAACCAAAGTCGGACAAAGAAATTTCAATAAAAGATACAGAAAGAGGACGTAATGAATTTGTTAAGTAAATGTCACATTCAGCAGCAATAGTTCAAGTTTGAAGAAATAGTTTGACATCTTGTGAAAAGAGATTTCAGTGTGGAGCTCGATACCCCCGTCATGCCTGTCATGTGACGCGAGGTCGAGCAGAGTGTTAGCTTAGCTTAGCATAAAGACTGGTAACCGGGGGTTAGCTCTGGCTCGGCGCTTAAGTCTTCGTATGAATTAAACAAAACAAAAAAACATATACTGCGTTGATTAGTGCGCTTTAGAGATGCTGGTCGGCATTAATGTATTATCAAGTTCATCCCCTGATGCAATCTGCTAAATATGTCTGCAATTACCTCCTGGGGCTTGTAGGATCTATTTATAGGGACATACTTGATTTTATGCATGGTTTTGATAGGGTAGAGGCAAATTTGATTGTTATCAAATATCTATTCATTGATGAAGTGTTTGCCGGTTTGCATTTTGTGACACTTGCTGCATTTATTATGGAGATTTGTATCTATTTACAAATGCAGATTTCTTTCATTTTTATTGGGATCTGACCATTTAATGTAAGCTTTTTCTGCCATATTTGTGATTGCTACTAAACAGTGTTTTATATGATACTACATATACAATATGATATGAGTGATTGCCATAGAGTTTGGTATTTATACCTTGCTTTTGCATGTCAGGTATGAAATGGGTGATTGGTTGCAGCCAACACCTATTTAATAAGATCTAGTTTCGATACAATGCATACAAATGTACGTTTGCAAGTTAGACAGTGTGCGGGATTTTGTTTGCAAAGCAGATTTAGTTACCCTTCAGACAGAGCAGCCGCCCTGCAGTCTTTATGCTAAGCTAAGCTAACGGCTACTGGCTGTAGCTAAATGTCCCTTCTCCTTTTAAGTTGATTTCTCTGTAGGGAATAAGATGTTTAGTTACTTTGAGCTCATGGCGACGCTTTAAATCAGTTTGCTTTTCCTTGGACTTGCCGTTCTCGTGTGACAGTACTTCAGGTCTTTGCTTGTCCTGACCTATGACCTGACACATATTTTGGACAGGACAAATTCTCCCCTACCTGTTATTGAAGACAAAATCCAATTTCATCTGAGTTAACCCCTTACTGCACTCCATCACCTTCAGCATCAGCACCCCCCCCCCCCCCCCCCCACACACACACACACACAGACGCTCTCTCGTATCAGGTTTCCTTATGACATTGACATTGATACAGAGGCTGACCTTTACGCCAAACCAGTAGTCTCCCCCTCTCTCGATCACACACCACATAGTCAACACAAATAAAATACACACCCACGTCTAATTTAGGTCTTGACATGGAGGTGTTGACAGGCGTGAAGGGAGTGTGACTTCCTGTTTACAGTAACGTGACCAAACATCATGAGCAAAGCAGTAAAGTCCAGCTGCTCGAACACTGCCGTCATGTATCTATTCATGGACCGACAGATGAAAGCAAGCCTCAACAATGCACCACGGTGACAACATGTCACAAATAATGATGTACCGCTTTCATTCCCTTCTGTCCTCTGAAATGCTGCCAGCTTCCATGTCTCTCTACCAACAGCCAGCAATGATATCAGACTGGCAACAATTCCAGAGAGCCGGGGGATTATCAGGTGATATTATCCCATTTGTTGTGTGAAAGACACAATATGAGGAGGTGTCATGCTGCTGTTAATATACACTGAAATCGAGATTGAAGAGAAAGGCGAATATTGCTCGACTGAGATGCGCGCTGTACGCTCATCGAACACATCGAATAGATCAGTCGACCCACGCGGGGAGGCGTCATACGACTCATCAAGCGCACCTGCTGACGGCACGCAGCCAAGAGCTCATCCGGCTTTGAAATATAAACCAATCCACACTCAAGACGGGCTATGCAGCTCTTTGCAACGTAAGTGAAAACCATGGCAGGGCTTTAAAGAGAGGAGGAAGCTTGCAAACAAGATGACAGCTGTAAAAACAGCAGCTTCAGGTTATAGATGGCTGCAAAAAGATGAACCTTTGGTGACGTTCAGGTAGGTGGAAGCAGTTCGGAGCTGCGGGAAATCGTAATGGCGGACAGCCTATTTGCCTTCGGCATGGGGAGATCATTTGCATTGCAATTGCCAGCAGGCAAACTATTGAGACAGACCATACTGCTTTGATGTGGACATTCAGTGTCCGGCTGAGATTTGTGCAGGTGTTCCCCTTCTGCACATGCGCACACACTGCAATCAATCTTAGTGATCGTCTGAGACGTGTTGCCGAAATAAAAAAGCACACGCGGCTTCTGCTTCATATTTGAATGAAACGCATCAGCCACAGCATCTTCTGGCATTTTCATGCGCGCATGCAGGCACGTGTGGATGCACGCGCACGCCGCCTGTTTCCTCTCTGATTGGCTGAGTCTGAGGTGACAGACTTAACTGTATGCCGGCGGTGTGCACGTGTGCATACAGTATGCGTGCGCCTGCAGGACCCTCTGTTGCGAGGAAGGGGGTCAGAGCCAGAGGAGGTGATTGGCTGGTGAGGAGTCACAGCATCAGCACATCCTTAACCCACTGCCCTCCTTACCTCCCCCCATCATCCATCCTCCCCCTTCCCCCCTCCCTGCCAGCATAATGTGGGGAGAACACACATGCAATTACACATCACCTATAGAATCTCTCTCCAAACCCCATCTGCCTCCCCCTCTCTCCAACCCCCCCCCCCTTGTTAAATGTTAAAGAGGCCGCAGAATAATGGGGCTGTCAATATCGTGTGGCGACAGATCTTCCCTCGAAAGGTGAAATGGGTTTAAAAGGTCAGGAATCTGCCTCAGAAACGACCGAGGAATTAATTCCAAGCGTCGCTTCACACACACACACAGGGAACCTGAAACACGACCACGGCCACATGCCTTTTGCTCTCGAGGACTACCCGATTTAGAAGTGCACACCAGCGGCAGTGTGTATAAAATGACTGCAGAATGCAGTTTGTCAATCTACACCTCGAACGTAATGTGGAATATGGACACATTCCAAAAAGATCGAGGCGACATGGTGCGTAAAAGGCGCAACCGTGCGGTTTCTCTCTTCTCATTCTCGATTTAGTGAAACCAGCCATCACTGTCTCTCTCTCCCTCAACGACAGAATGGATGAGAGGCGTGTAAATGCATTGTGAACAGTCGGAGTGTGAACAGCAACATTATTAAAGCAGACAGCTTTTGTGTCGCTTTTGACGCCCCTGCTATTCTCGCCTCAGCCATGAGCCAGGTATCAGCGTTGCAGAGGACAAAGAGACATCAATAAGCCAGAGACACGGACTGTTTAATGGAGGATGATGGGGTTCGCTGTAAAATATGGGGGCATGTTACTGACGCCTTTGCAAAGACAAGGACGGAGCATCGAAAACATCACAGATGAGCTGCAGTTTAAACTGATCCAGATAATGAGATATACAGCACGTGTACACTCTGCCAAGCAGAGCAGGTATATTAACAAATGCAATTTATTAAGTGAGTTTAAATTCGATATAAGGTTGAGCTTAAGCCATTTTAGGACCCTTGTCCCCGTGTGTCATTCTGTCCACCTGTCTCCCGAGACGTCCATATGATTTTGAAGGTGTCGGTGACAAGTGCGCCCACTAACTAATACGTGATTTAATTAAGATGTAGCTATGATCCGCTCACCTCACAGTCATACAACTCGCTGAGCTGCTCGATGATCCACTCCTCCAGGACGAGTCTTTTCCGCAGCTCCTTCCTGTCGTACTTCACCGTCACTTTGCCCTGTCTCCTCTGGACCGGGTCGTCGCCGGCGGTGATGGGGCCGGACCCCACGCAGCCAACTACGGGCGCACCTTGGAAGAAGACGCGGCTGCCGGCGGTCGGCAGCGGGGCGCTGGTCTCGGTGCTGGCGGCCGACATTGCGGGATGTTTTCGGGCTTATTATTTAAGAAGTATGTGACTGAGTTCGGGGGACCGCTGTGCTGAAGGGAGACTGCGAGCTGCACATCAGACAGGAGAATGGTGGGGAGCTTTTAAACAGCTGCTATTTAAAGCGCAGCGCCGGAGACAGCCGAGAAGGCGGAGCGTACGCTGCAAGAAATGAGCATTTGAGGCGCTTGTCTGGTGTTAAAAAATAAGATCTATTTCCATTTAAAAAAATAGAAAACCCTTCTTCTGTGGAGTGGCGTGAAATTACGAGTTTCCAGCACTATGTTTCGTAAGGGGACAAGCAGCCTGATTGTAAAACATGGCAGGACAAGACCGTACCTCTAATTTGGAACATTGTTCTGCAATGATTTTAACAGGGGGGTTGGGCATTTGACATTACTTTGAAAGATGACATCGGCAGTTTCTGAAGCTATTTTAGAAAGTAAAAACATATTTTAAACAGTGACAATATCATTTCTTAAGGTGGGTATTTTTTTTTTGGAGTGCGCTTGCCAAATTCCCTCAATGGTGCGCACCAGCGCGCACTGGAGAGCGTGCAGATGCTCGAACGCGTCAGCAGAGGGTCTTTCCCCAATTCTAGCCAAGCTTTTGTGCCCCCTTGTATTATCATTCATTTATTGAATTACGTGTGTTTATGTTTGTGTGATTTACAAGTATAGAAAAGGCTGATGTGTACACCTGGAACTGGATCAACTGCATGCTTTTTTTTGTTAATGAGACCATTCAGTGTCCCAAAGATGTCAGCCTGGCATGGGAAGAGTTCATGGCGACACCTGCTGGATTTACACATACATACGAGTCGGTTTGTCTGCACTATTACGGGCTGCTGACATCAGAGGTATAAAGTGAATAGTCAGATAACCTTCTATGACAACAAGATAACAGTCGTTGGTGATTGGTTTCCTTACTTAATGAAAGACGTACATACCTTTTTGATTTTCGAACCATTTCATGTATTGTGTGTTATAGATGTTTAAAGAATGTCAAAGTATTTTCTGTCAACATCCAGTCCGACCTTAGTGACATTGTGATCATAATGTAGATAAGGACGCTCACCCTTTTGGAGAAGCCTACATTTCACTATCTTCGGTTTCGGAGAAGATCTAAACACCAATCAAATAAGAAAATTCTGCAGTAAATTACAACCACCCATTTTAAAAAAATAGACATAAGAAATGACAAAACATGGCAGGGCTTTAAACAGCCTTATACTCTCATGTACGGGGATTTGAATGTGAACTTTAGACATAGTTTAACAACCAATGGGCGCTCAACTCATGAAAGAGGTGGAGATGTTGTCTTCTTTTTTTCAAGAGCAGTAAAGCAGTCACAGTTGGGCAGAGCTGCAAGTTCAAAGGGCCTTTCTAGCTCTGACTCAGCATAAAAAACCCATTTTCCAAAATATAAAAAAGGAAACATTAATAGGGTTTCTGGACATCCGGTTTGCACTCAGCCAAGTGCCCGTATAGTCTTCTGTCCCCTCCGGCTGTCATGGCTCTGCTGTCGGTCCTCACGCCGGTCCTGGCGGTGGTCCTGTGCGTCGTGATAGGCTTCATGCTGGTGAGGTCACGGGAGACAGAGACCACCTCCACGACCTCCCCTGGAGAAACTGAAGGGGCACCAAAAGCGGACTTTAGACCGTGGGTGGACCAGGACCTGAAGGACGGTACGGAAACCAAAGGAAAAGACGACGGTAAGAGCTGAACAGAGCTCGGTTTCTTTCAACGGGGTTGGACTTTTTATTTGACTTGCAGGTCGAAACAAAGTGGTGTATAACGAAGTAGAAATACTTCGGTACTGTACTTAAGTGTTTTTTTTTGGGTATCTGTACTTTACTACTTATATTTCTGTTGACTTTTACTTTTACTTCACTACATTTTGCAAAGAAAACTGATACTTTTACTCCGATACATTTCCCCTGAAACCTTCGTTACTCGCTACAAAATCAAATGTATGTTTAGAAACGAAATGAATCATTAGCGTTAGCATTAGCGTTAGCATTAGGGGAATCCTTCCCAGCTGTGCACAAGCTGTCTGTGACGCGGAACACACCTCTACCTGCCTCAGCGGCCTGTGAAAGGCTATTTAGCATCGCAGGACTAGTCTTCAGCCCAAGAAGATTTTTGAAAACCAACTTCTTTTGAAGATGAACAGGACATTTTATGAGACAGGAGTGGTGGACAGTACATAAGTGCAATGTTTGAGCTATCGTTTGTGCTTTTTACTGCACTATATGATGAATTCAATTGATTTTCTTTTTTACTTTGCCGATTCAGATAAAAAAATACAAATATCAACAAATGAATAAAGATATTATACCTTAAACTTTATTCCTCTTGGAAATTCACAAGCTTCCAGCAGTATGTAAAGTAATTACAATTAGCTCAATTACTAACTGCAGTATTAAAGTGATTAGTCACACCCTAATGCATCAATAATTATAATTCAATAATCTAATTGCATTATTCTAAAGTGGGCCATTCTGCATAATGAGTACTTTTACTTTTGATATTTGAATTATTTTTGATGCTAGCTCTTTTATTAAATAATTTTCTTTACTTGTAACCGTATTCTTACTCTGTATTGCTACTTTTACTAAGACAAAATATTTGACTATTTTCACTAGTGGACATTATCAAAATTATAGTCACATGATTCATATTAAAATATATGTTTGTGATTAATCATATGAACCAAAAATGTTTAGCCTTAAATATGACTTGAACAAGAGTATTGAATCCTTATTTCACATCCAACAAGACGTTTCATATGTGAAGCTGCTCCATGGTCCTGCCTTTGTGCCTCTCACTCTTTTAGAGGATGGTGATTGGGTGGACAGCAATGAGGAGGAAGACATTCTACACGTGCCCTACTCACCACCAGGTTACCCAGTGGAGACGATGCTGGAGAGATCCAAGGATTTTTACTCTCTGATGAACCAGAGGAGGAGTGTCCGATTCATCAGTCCAGAGCCAGTCCCACGAGAAGTCATCAATAATGCCATCCGCACTGCAGGCATGTGCAAATTTAAAGAGGACAAATGGACCACTTTCAATCCGCCATAAACCAAAATAATAAGGAAAAATGGCGGAGAGCACCAAATGTTTTGGTCTTCTTAATTCTTCTCTGACTGCTCACCCCTCCTTCCTTTGGACAGGTACGGCCCCTAGTGGAGCCCACACAGAGCCCTGGACGTTTGTTGTGGTGTCAGACCCAGAGACCAAGCACCAGATCAGACGGATTGTGGAAGAAGAAGAGGAGGTCAACTACCGTCAGAGGATGGGGGACAAGTGGGTCCAGGATTTGTCCAGATTTAGGTGAGCACCAATAATTAAGCCACACTCGCACATATATATTAATATATTTTTACTAGAACTAGTAACCGTACTGCGCTGATATAATTCAATCCCCGTCCCCTTATCCTAAATCTTACCCTGATTTAAACAATGATTATCAGTCATCGTGAAACAATGTAGTGTATAACTACATTTTCCAATTTCATTCTTATTCCTATTTGTTATATGGCTTAGGAACATGATCACATGGTGTGGAGCACAGAATGTACAATAATAACAAAATGACACGCACGTCTTCCCCTTTTTTCTCCCAACTTCCTTCCTCATGCAGGACAAACTGGATCAAGGAGTACTTGGATGTTGCGCCGTATCTAATCCTCGTCTTCAAACAGATCTATGGGATCCTACCAAATGGCAAGAAAAGGACACATTACTACAATGAAATCAGTGTCTCCATATCGTGTGGCCTCCTGTTGGCTGCATTACAGGTAAGGAGTAACATCGCCCTCTGAAATATAAATCAGCCAGTCCCTGGTTTCTTGCTCATGAATGCCGTTAAAACAAGTATATACAACTATGTGGATCTTCTTGAAAATGCATGCAATTACCGATAAATGAACATCTGTTCTCTCTCTCTCTCCATGTTCTTATCAGAACGTGGGACTTGTCACCGTCACATCGACGCCCCTAAACTGCGGCCCCCAGCTCAGGCTCCTCCTCAAACGGCCAGCCAATGAGAAGCTGTTGATGTTACTTCCTGTAGGTTACCCTGCTTGTGAGGCCACAGTGCCTGACTTGAAACGCAAGCCTCTGGATGGTATTGTGGTCCACATATAACAGAATCAGTCTGTGGAGGAAACACAGAGAGAAGTCTTCTCTTCTTTGCCCACAGCTGAACAATCAAGAAGAGATATATATATATATATATATATATATATATATATATATATATATATATATATATATATATATATATATATATATATATATATACCTAATGTGATTAGAAAATAGTTTTTTTTATCATAAAATCCTATTTTACATTCCATTTTTGCTCATTATCTTAATCATTCACTGTTATGGTTACAGAAACAGGTGTATAACATTCTACATCATTATATGGGATGAGATGTCACAGCGATATAGTGGCCACAGTAGTACACATGTTTAATCATTCAAACAAGCACAAGGTCAACTTGCGCTCCTACCAAACAAAGATCTAAATGGTTTCCAGCACTGCTGCCAAGAATACGATACAATCTGTTTTCAGTTGTTCGCTCTGGGATTGCTTGTGTAATTTGTATTTGTACCTTTAACCTGAAATGTAATATCCTTGGGTAGTAAATGAAGAGTTTGAGTTATATTTTTGTCTCATAATAATGCTTAGCGTTATTTGTATTATATGAGTGTCACTACATGTTTTCAGAGGGGGAACAACACCTCTTGATGAGTGGGGTATGGTTTGACATCTTTATTCTTTATTCAATAGATCATTAAAATTCATAACCCAGAACCAACCAACCCAACCCTGAAAGAACATTGCACTGGTGTCCCCCCGTAAAGTAGTCATGTTGGGGTTTTTGTGGGACCTCTCAGCTATAATTTCCTCTCTTTACACCCAAAAATGATTGAACAAGGTGTTCACAATTGAAAGAGTTGGCTATTATAAAGTCCTTTGTTATTCTTAACGAAGTCATCAAGTATGTTTCGCCTATCATCGTATTCATTTGACTGGTTTAACGTTAATCAAGTTCAAAAAGCCATTCGCACCATTATTCACACTTGAAAATTGTTTTATTTGTGAGCTTTAAAAGCTCTTGCTCCTGCTCATCTGTAAAACCACAGAAACAAAATCACACTCTGTGGTATCTTCATTGCCACCTCTGGGGGTCAGTAGCGCCCAGGAACAGCGCTGAATCGACCAGTGAAAAAGACGCAGAAGAAGAAAGGCAACATTGCGCATGCGTACACCACGTACACCGATGATCAAGAGCTGTCTTGGCTGGATGCTAGCTGGCTAGCTAACGGTCTGTCAAGTCGCACACATTGGGCTAGAAGGGGGAAGAAGCGCAGCGGTGGAGAAGAAGAAGGGCGACTCAAGCGCTGCTACGAAATGGCCGGGCAGCAGTTCCAGTACGATGACAGCGGCAATACCTTTTTCTACTTCCTCACGTCCTTCGTCGGTCTTATTGTGATCCCTGCTACATATTACCTCTGGCCCCGGGATCAGAATGCTGGTAAGGCCCGAGATGTCTGGCTCAGTGCTAACTCAGCTAACTCATTAGCAGAGCTAGTGTAACGTGCAGTTGGCTTGTAAAGGCTCACCAACTGGCACTCTTGTTAATCTGGCTAGCTTGCTACTCGATGCGGAGAGGCTGTGTGACCTAACCCGACGTGTCATTAACTTGTAAATGTAAGCTAGCAGACGCTACAGAGATGATGCCCACGTCTCTTTCACTGTTCAGAGTTAAGTACAAGTGTTAACTCGGTTTACCTCCACCAGCTTTAATGTTTCCAATCACCGTCAATTTGTCTTAACCTCACATTTGTAACGTTAGACTTTTCCGGTGGATAAAAACGAGTTAAGTGCAAGCTTAGTTATGCGAGAGCTTCAACCCCCAAAAACCAGCGTCACTCTCTCTGTTCTCAAGCTTGTGGCTTTATTGACCTATCCTGATGCACTCTTATCTCAGCTACGTTACAGCTGTCTGTTTGTCAACAGCAGAGCATATCTGACATGGGTTATGTAACCAATGCGAGCACACTTTACTCAGCTGGTCTACTGGGAATAGTTGGATGACAAGTCTCCATTGATTTTGTTCATATAAGATTAAATATCGCATTATAAATCAGGTTAGTTAACACCATGGCGTTAACAGATAGGCTATTAATACATATGCCTGCTTGGCTAACATATCCACAATACTGATATATTCTCAGTGAGAATGTCACTCACCCATGTTTTACATTCTTAACTTCAAGCACCACTAATCCTCACCAAATTACTGGTGCTTGATTGAGGTGATTGTGACCGGTATGATGCTACTAGTGTGTCTGTAATCTCTCTCTCTCTCTCTCTCTCTCTCTCTCTCTCTCTCTGTTTCTCTGTCTCTCTCTCTCTCTCTGTCTCTGTCCATCCTCTTTCCAGAACAACTGCGTCTGAAGAGCCTGAGGAGGGTACATGGCCGCTGTCTGTGGTACCGGCTCAGGCTGATGAAGTCGCAGCAGAGCATCGTCCCAACACTAAAGTGAGTCACATTATATGTGAAGGGTGGATTAATACGCTCTTCGTCGTGACAGCTGGCCCGAGATGTCTTGAGTTTGTTGTTCTTTTGAATTATTCACTGTTGGTAGTTATTTATGGGACTACGTTACACCTAATCCGAGTGCAGCTTCAGTCTCATTCAAACGTCTTGACGTATGATTGGCCATAATTTGCCCGGCACTTTAATAACAGGTTCGCTCCATTCTCCTTTGTTGTCAAATGTCACATCACCTCTGTTGTTTGGGCGTCACTCGTCCTTCCATCCGGAGCTCTGCCTGATGTCTTACTGGTTCTTACTGGTGTGTGTGTCTGCAGCTGGACAGAGATCTTGTTACTGTTGTGTGTGTGTGTGTGTGTGTGTGAAGAGGCAAAAGGACCACGCTGTCCACAGCGTAGGCAGACTCAAGCTTATATGCGTGTGTGGAAGCGCTCGTGTTTGGCACAAGTTGGGCTGATGTTGTTTTTTGTGTGTAAACCTCTAAGTGAGTGTAAACACCGCGTTGCACTGTTTAGCATTTCTCTTCACACAAATGTGCTTTCTCAGTGTTGTTTACTCAGTCCATGTGTGTTTGTGTCTGTGGGTTGATGGAAAGATGGGTTTTCAAGTGAGGTTCAGCGTCTCTGGAGCGTCCAGCATGTACATCAGTGTATAAGTGGAATGAATCAGCCTCTCGGTGTCTGTTTTTCCCCACTGTATCATAACGCTGGTGTTTATTACTGGAATCCATCATGTATCTTTTTATTGTTTCTGTTTTTGAGCCACCCAGACAACTCAGGCCAGTGGAGCGGTTGTCATAGCAACAGATGCTGCAGAGTTAGACCGTAGGGTTTTTGCCATTGTCATGGAAACAAGTTCAACTTCAATGCATAACCAAACAACAACAATGTCAGAACATGTCCCGCCCCCTCTCTCTGCTTGTATGCAGTAGTCTAATGTTCGTAGCTTTACATCCTGAAAGCTCTATGACATCGCAGATTGCTTCTGCTTCCCTGTCTTAACTCCAAACAGTCTGGTAAAAATGAGACGGGCCTGATGTTTTCCTCGAGGGAGCGCAGACGTGTGTGTGTGACATACTTTTCCTGTTTGTGTGTTGCCATTTTCAGGAAAGCGGCCTTGTTGTTCGGCTGGGCTGTGTTCCTGCTGCTAGCCTACAAGGTGTCCAAGCTGGACAGAGAGTACCAGGAGTACAATCCATATGAAGTCCTCAACTTGGACCCGGTAAACACACACACACATACATAAAGTCTTCTGTATTCTACAAAGCCTCTAAATTCCCCAAAGACACGTTTGATCTTGTGCACACACGATATTAGACTCATAACTTCTGAAGATAAAACGCGAGATAAAAATATCATCTTTCATCTCTTTTGAGGTACCGCTGTATTGTATCTGTTACTCACACTGTATATATGCGGTGTGGTAATGAATTGTAAGTGTTGTTCTGTCTCCAGGGTGCATCGCTGTCAGAAATCAAGAAGCAATACCGTGTGCTGTCCCTCAAGTACCATCCTGACAAAGGTGGTGATGAGTCCACGTTCATGAGGATTGCCAAAGCCTATGCTGCGTAAGTGTCCTTCAGGTCCTCACTTTGTGTGCCAGACAGCAAGAATGCTGCTCTTTTTTTAATCTTCATTTAATCCGTCACATTGAGATTAAGATGTCTTTTCCAAGAGAAAGAGTACAATCAGCAAAATGGAAACTAAACGAAAATAAACAGGAATTAAAAACAATTACAAAAATCATAATTATGTCCTGTAGTTGAGAGAGGTAATGTGAGGTAATTTTGAAGAGTTTTCTATTGAATATTTGCATAATCACACATGTTTATCAATTGAAAGGCTAGAATTGTGAGGAAATTGAGTTATTTACTTTTTCCACAGTCTGACCAATGAACAGTCTCGACAGAATTGGGAACAATACGGTAACCCAGATGGTCCAGGAGGTGAGTGAAGCCGCCCATTGTTATCAGTTTAGATGTCATAATTGTGTATCACGCTATCTTTATTGCAGCGGGAGATTTTGCCTCTCATGTTCGTCTCTTTTTTTTTCAGCAACCAGCTTCGGTATCGCCCTGCCGGCCTGGATTGTTGACCAGAAGAACTCAATGCTGGTATATTCTTATTGAATCTGTCATTTTAATAGATAAACCTAACTTGATTTGCTTGAAATGTTTTGTATTATACTAGCAGAGAGCCACTGTCATCAATAAATAATTATATTTTGCTTTCTCCTGTAGGTGCTGTTGGTATATGGACTAGCCTTTATGGTCATCCTTCCTGTGGTTGTGGTAAGTTGTGTGCAATAGATGGTATCAAACAGTTGCCCTCTCTTCTTCTTGAATTCCATATTTCTCACTTTTACTCTTTATTCCTTTTTTTGTGCATCCATGTCGTAGGGCACATGGTGGTACCGCTCCATCCGATACAGCGGAGACCAGATTCTCATCAACACCACGCAGCTCTTCATGCATTTCATGTACAAGACGCCCAACATGAACATGAAGCGTGAGTCTCCCTTCTTCTCATAAGATATGAGACTTTGACCAGATGCACCCACAGTTAACAACTAGCAGGTTTCTGTTTATGAGTCTCCGTGTCCTGTCATCTGTTTTTGACTCGTTCTGATTTTCACCAATTCTTCCTTCCAGGGTTGGCGATGGTGTTGACAGCAGCGTTTGAGTTTGACCCTCGCAGCAATAAAGACGCCACCATACGACCGACGGACAACATCGAAGTGCCACAGGTGATAACAAACGTCAATGCTTGTGTGTGTGTGTGTGTTAGCAACTTCCTCGGGCTCGCAAAGATTTGCATCCGTGTGAGGAATTCAAAGGGAAAAGTATGTGTGTCAATAAACAACCTCTCCTGTCTGTCTTGCAGTTGATCCGTGAGTTGGGAAATATCAACGTGAAGAAGAAGGAGCCTCCATTCTGCTATCCTTACAGTTTGAAGGCCAGAGTCTTGGTGCTTGCCCACCTGGCACGCATGGACGTATCGGAGGAGTTGGAGGAAGGTATGACAAGCTACTCTTAAGAGGGCCATGTCCGTTGGAACACTGCTTACTGATTTCCTAATAACATGATACAACGTGTGATGCATGTATATTTGGGTTCCAGACCAGAGGTTTGTGGTGAGGAAGAGTCCAGCTCTGCTGCAGGAAATGATCAACGTGGGCTGTCAGCTTACCATGATGGCCAACAGCAGAGGAGGTACACACACACACACACACACACACACATGCATACACATGTAAGTGCAGTTTAATGGGAGCAGAAGTTATCACTTTTAATAATATTCTCACAAGCTTCAACCCACATCAGAATGTCTTTGATAATTCGGCCTCTTGCCTCCAGGTTTCCATGCTCCTCGACTGGTCACCATAGAGAACTGTATGAAGCTGACCCAGATGATAGTGCAGGGTCTGCAGGAGTCAAAGTCTCCGCTGTTACAGCTGCCCCACTTTGAGGAGGAGCACCTCCGCTACTGCATCTCTAAGAAGGTAACTACAGAGTGTCTGCACACGCAGACAGAAACAAAGGTTTCGGTCGTGCAATGGGTCAATGTGTACTCTGCCTTCTCGTCTCTAGTATAAAGTTCGGAGCCTCCAGGACCTGGTGAGTCTCAAGGACTCCGACAGACGCAGCATGCTGCGTTTCTTGGGGGAGGAGAAGTACGATGAGGTCATCGCTGTGCTGGGCAGCTTCCCTCACATCACCATGGACACCAAACTGCAGGGTCAGTCCGAACACTCCCGCTTACAGACTCCCCGTTTGTCCACCAGCCGACCGGTGACACGTCTCCCGTAACCATCTCAGTCTTTTACACGTCGACTGAAGACGTCACTGAAGTATAGAGAGAGGTGTATGACATAAAGGGTCTTTTGAGCAATGCTTTAGCAGTTACAGATCAAAGAAGTAGTGAAGTAGTTATGGGCCACACGATAAAGTATGAGCACAGTTTCTCTGGGAATTAAGTTTGAAAACATGTGACGTAGTCCAGTCTACCCAAACTACTAATCAGTGAGATTTTAAATCATTTTCCACCAAAGTATTGTAGAACTACGCAGATTATTTTGGTTACTGAAACATGCATTTCTTTTTTCTTTGCAGTCCTTGATGATGAAGACAGCAATAACATCACAGCAGGGTCTATTGTCACAGTAACTGTCACCCTAACAAGAAAACGGATGTCGGTAAGGAACTGTTTGCATTTGGTCAAACACTAACTTTATCCTACATGTGAAGGAGTCACTAGAAACCAACATCTGTGACTCCAATGGATTTGTTTTTAATGTTGCCATGGAGGTGCAGTTCCATGGATGACCACTAGAGTGTCCTGTGCACTGTAAGCATTGTGGAAAAGCATGAATTAACTGGTGTGAACTGTGTGTAGGAGGTGTTTGAAAAGGAACAGGACTCCACACCGTGTCTAACAGAGGAGGCTGCTGCCGCCGGTACAGAGGAAGCCGTAAGGAGAACACACGCACTCTGACCCATTTAGACCACACCTTCACTCTGTTTAGGTCCGATGATTAAAAGCTTAAAGAAGTCGTGACGTGCGTACCTGACCTTGTTTTCTATATGTGTCACACAGGGAGAGTCGAGTAAAACCAAAACAAAAGTGTGGCAGAACAAGAATAAAGCTGCTAAAAAGACAGCCAAGTCAAAGAAGAAAAAATTAACCAAGAAGAAGGCCACTCCTGCACCTGCTAAAGCCAAGCAGGCCAATGGCAACGTGGCAGGAAATGTACGTGTCCAATTCCTTAACTATTCATTTTAATTAAAAAAACTATGCTGCGTGCATCATAAAACCCTGTTGTTGATGTCCCAGGAAGTCGCAGCAGCAGCAATAACAGCAACAGCAGCAGCAGCAGCAACAACAACAACAACAACAGCAGCTGCAGCACTAGTAGTGAAGGAGGAAGAGGAGGAGGCCTCAGACAAAGGCAGCGAGTCGGACGAGGCCGAAGTCAACAAGGACTCTCCCAGCGAGAGAGACGAAGACAGCGACAAGCAGAGCGACACAGAGGTGGACGAGATGGCTGGCGACGATGAAGAGGTCAGAGAACTTCAGTATCAGGGGGCCAGGCTTGAGCATGTGGTGAAAAGAACTAGTGTTGTGATGTGTGCTTGTACGTGTACCCGACCTAATCCTCCACTCTTCCCCGTCAGGAGTGGGAGGCGTTGCAGCAAAGCATCCAGCGGCGGGAGCGGGCTCTGCTGGAGACCAAGTCGAAGGTGACGCACCCCGTCTACAGCCTCTACTTCCCCGAGGAGAAGCACGAGTGGTGGTGGCTCTACATCGCCGACCGCCGGGATCAGACCCTCGTCTCCATGCCCTACCACGTGTGCACGTTAAAAGACACGGAAGAGGTGGGTGTGCCGTTTGGATAACACGCAGGTGGCAAGCTAATGCCTTTACAGTAGGAGAATATCATGACATTTTAAGATGAGATGAGATAATCCTTTATTAGTCCCGCAGCGGGGACATTTACAGGATTACAGCAGCATAGTGGATAGTGCAAACAAGAGATCAAAACAAGTATTATAAGTAATAAAACAGTCAAGAATATTAAATAAGTTAAAAAAAAATCCACAACAACAAAAATATTATATATACAGACAGAATAATTGTATTGCATATATATATATATATACATGTTTTGCATTTCTTCTTAATGAATCAGGTAAAGCATTAGTTGATTATTGAAGTAGTATCGTAGAAGTCATGGTTACCGGTACGTAGTGTATTAAAATACATCAAGGCTGTATTGTGGCTTATGCTTTAATCCGTCTGGAGTAGAAGGTTCTTAATAAGTTAAAGTGTGTTTGTGTGTGTAGCCTCCTCACACATCCTGTTGCTAGGCAACCCTTTGCACTTTTGTCGTTATTATTTCCTCAGAAAGGGGTGTGCGTGCGTGCGTGCGTGCGTGTGTGTGTGTGTGTTTTTATACCTCTGATCCTGGTGTTCTCCGGCAACAATGATCGTCGTCGAGGCCTAACGGGGCCCCGTGTGAGTCTGCACGACCAGCTGTGAAGGAATGTAACGACGAGCGCTTCACTGTCGAGCAATCAATTAGTCCGTCACGTCAACACTTCCTGCTGTTGTTTGTGACGGGCGGGCAGGTTCTTTCTTCGGGGAGGACGCCGTGTTCACGGCTCATTCGCCGCTCGCCCGCTGAATAATAATTAGCCTCATTGTGCTGATAATTAGATGTTTGCTATATGTAATCACAGCCTGAGGGACTGCTGGTCTAATATTTGCAGTTGGGCCCCATCATCCGGTCATATTAATTTTATTCATTCAGAACCTTCTTAACAACAAGTCACCTTGTTTCTTTAAGCGGTGGCTATTTTAGTTTGACATCAGCAGTGACCATCGAGCCACAACGCAGCGTCGCCACATGCTTTACTGTAACACGACACTTAGTGCATCGAGCAATCACTCGCACAGTCACGTGACTGCACTTGGAGTGCTCCTGTGATTTGATTTGACAGCTGTGTGTGTGTGTGTGTCGTCCCCCAGGTGGAGCTGAAGTTTCCGGCCCCCTCCAAGACGGGCAACTACCAATATTCTATCATCCTTCGCTCTGATTCCTTCCTGGGACTGGACCAGATTAGACCACTCAAGGTGACAAGAATGTTGTGTGTGTGTGTAAATATTTGTGTGTGTGTGTGTGAGATTGCTTGGAGGAAGTCAGCTGAGACAATAGACCCCGCTGGCCACAGCCAAAATGTACCAGCAGCTCGCTGAACAATGGTGCTAATTGCTGCCAAGGTGAGCTAAGGGGATTTGTTACAAGCCAAACAGAGCATGAATTGTGCTGTTATTTATTCATTCATTCCAACACCTGATAGACATTTACATAGAGTGCTCTTATGATGTGATTGTTTCAGTGAATTTAACTAAAAAGGCTTTATCTTTAATGCAATTTGTAAGGTTGTCCACAGTTCATACAGTGACGTCAAGACCACAACGCCAGGATATCACTGAGCTGCACCGTGCATTGTCCCATTTATTTACTAACATCATGACTGTGATGGAACGTAAAAGGCAGCAATGTGTCAATGATCTGTGTAATTCTGCTTCTGTAATGGTTAATGACTAGAGAGAGTGTGTGTGCCGCTGTAAATTGACAAAGTCTCGATCTTGTGCCGTCCTAGCTGGAGGTCCACGAGGCCAAGGCCATGCTGGACAACCACCCGCAGTGGGACATCCCCGACACGGAGGAGGAGGACGAGGAGCAGGAGGACAGCGACGGCATCGAGGAGAGTGAGGACGACGAAGAGGACAACGACTGAATGCGTATATATATATATACACACACACACGCTCAGCCCCCTCCCCTCCCTCCCGATGGACTGGCCGCCCACCCACTCCTGACCCCACAAGAGCAGCGAACGAGGAGCAGCAAACCTGTGCCCGCCCCACACACACACACACACACACACACACACACACACACACACACACACACACACACACACACACAGAATCACCGGGACAGTTTATACACACAGAGCCCTCCTTCTTCTCTTCTATTTTATCTTTACATGGGCCGTGACCCCGCCCCTCCCTCCCTCCCCCACCCCCCCTTTTCTACAGAGACTTGTTCATTAACTTTCCGTTGCTGGCGGAAGAGAATTCTGTGAATACTTACCCAGGCCCGTGTGTGTGCACGTGAGAGTGGATGGTGTGTGTGTGTTTGTAACCCTGTATGTGTTTGTAAAGGAATGAAAGATTGACGCACTGTGGACTGGAGGACCTATTATCTGGGCTCTTTTTCTCCTTGGAGTGGGAGATGTACAACAGCTAATTCCATTTGCAAACTTAACAAAAACCCATGACCTCCGTATGGACTTCATGGCTCTCGCTCCTAATTTAAAGAATCACTCGGCGCCGATGTTTTCCACACCAATGATACTTTCTATTGTACAATTTAAAAACTGCAGAAGTGTGAGCTTTGGCCCTATTTGTCGGGGATCACGTCAACCGTTGGGATCCTTTCAGCGCACGGGAGCACAGTTCGGTCTCTTCAGGTTTTTTATTTTCTGCTGTCAAACCAGCAGGTCACGTGTATGTACTTGTACTCACTGTATGTTTAAGGAGAAGTCTGCAGATAGACGCTGATCTCCACTCGGTTCCGTTAATCATGCTCGTTCGTTCCCTGTGATCCGTGTTTTTCAGAAAGAGACACCTGGTGGTTGAAAGCAGGTGATTCTGGAAATGAATTGACCTCAAGTATAATGGAGGAAATGGCATAACTTGCAGTTTTCCGATTTTTTTTTTAATTATAGAGTACTCTTCTTGTCCATATACTACATACAAGTTGTGAGTTTCAGTCTTTCTAACGGGCTCAGATACTGATGTAAATTTATGTCTATATCTATATATAGATATACATCCTTGTGGCTTTTCAGAGAAGTGACTCATTCTCATCATCCTTATTTTTTTCCTTTTACAATTGTAGCACATTCCAGTATAGACTCATTGTCCGAAAAGGCCTTATAAATACAACTGAAATACCACAACATACAAGTCCTTGGGTGCTATGCACCAGTGGTTCTTGGGAGAGCAGAAGAAAAGTTTTTGTGTGTTTTTTGTACCAGTATTCTTTCTTTTATTTCAGTTTAGAGTTATTCTCTTTATAGTAAACTATCGCTCCACCGTCCTGGAAAACATGTCGCCGATCTTGCCGTGACTAAACCTCTAATGAGTCCAGTTTCATCTGTCTTTTGAAGAGGATTGGCAGTCGTGCGTGACATGTGATCGGCCCTGTGTTAATGGATCGCTGACTCAGCGCAGCACTCTGAAGTGTCCCCAACAAAAACAAACTGTTGAAAGTAACTTTAGGGTGAGACTAAGCATAGCTTGTTTCTGTGGCCAATAAAGCAGAAGCTTCATTTTGTAATTACGACCTATACCACATCTCAAGGATTTCTCTTTTTCTGCCTGAGATTTCTGGCTATCCAAAAGAATCCACTTTCATTTAAGCTTTTTTTGTTTTGTTAAAACAAATGTAACTCATTGTCTTGTTTTGTTCCAATCTATATATATTTTTTCATCCATTATATTCCAGTGCAAAAAGAAAATCCGAGCTTCCTGGTGCAGCTCTGGGGGCTCTCTCACTGTTTGTCTTCGACTTCATTCAGATCAGCGGTATGAATATCTGTGGACACGCTCTCCCGACACCACATACTCACAAAAAACACAGGCACTCACTATACACCCTCCTGTAATTGCGTTCAAAGCAGGTAATATTGTACTCTGAGTATTTATCGCTCTGCAATAGAATGTAGCATCAGTGATTTTTTTTTTTCGCTGTGTGGAAGAAGAAAAAGAAACTGCAATGAGGTTAAATACGACACCATCTCTCCCATGGCAGACCTTGTCCAGGCGACCGGCCAGCAGGCCGCCTCAGTTTGGACAAAACTACCCAATGACTATATCTGCCACTTTTGTTTACAAAGGAACTGTCATTGTAAATGGAAAAAAAGTATATTATTTGTATTTAAAATCATTTCAAATAAAAACTTTTAAATGAGCTGGTGTCATTATTTCCCCCGTATAGGTAGCTTATTACACATAACATGCTTATAACATCCAGAGAGGATGCCTGTCACGTTGTGTTCTTTTTTTGGGTAATTGAATTAATTTCACACCTGTTCGAGAACTTAATCGTGTAGGTGGTTGGCACTGTTGTTCCCTTGTCTTTTAGAAGGATGCTGTCAAACTCTATTCTTTGCATATGTTATTATATTATATGTATTCTACTTTATTGTGCTCAGGTGGTGCATACTCCTGTGTAAGGGGCCCAACGGCCATGCAGACTAGTTTCCTCTTCCTGTGTTTTGCAAATTTGGGGTCAGTTTCTCAAGATAACATCACGATTGGACCACAATCCTCCCAAGATATCTTAATGCCGTTACACAAGAGGCTGAATCAAATACAAAATAATATTTGCCGGCTAACAGAAGGTAATATAATAGTAAACATATCTAATATTAATCGCTTTAACTCAAACACTCAAACATCTATCAAGGAGTGTTTCTGGTTTTGTCGGAAGGGGGCTGAACCTCTTCAACGTTGGGAGTGCTCCTGTGCCGTCGCTCCCTCCCTGTCTGAACCAGGGCAGGTAAATGAGGAACAGCCATTAAAGCTGCATAGGGAAATCCTCACCGACAGCACCGGGAACAAATCAGTCACGCGTCCCCGTGCCCCCCCCCCTTTCAACTTGCACCCTCGAGGACCTTACAACTCCTGCCAAAAGAAATCCGTCGGGAAGGTCTAGCCGCGGACTCCGCTTCCTGCGCCTTTCCGCAGACTCCGGACCAGCCCGCCGGTGCTCGCTCGCTCGCTTCCCGCGCCGCAACTGCAGGGGTGGAACCCGCACCGACCCATGCCGAGAGTTCGCCGGTGCTCCCGCCGCTCGCGCTGCTCCATGCACCAGCTCAGCGTCTGCACGCGCACGGCCCGCCGTGGAGAAATGGATTCCCGCCCCGTTGAATCGACCCGTCGAGATATAGGTAACGACCCACAGAATCGATCCCAAAAAAAACCCCGAACTTTCAGGCATCTCTTCTCCTCACATTGCCGGACACGTATGTGATCGCAGACTATTGACATAAGACCGCAGTGTAGAAGTCCAACCGACAACGCGGTCACCCCAAACTCACCTGAGTCCCTGCAGAAGTCTAGAGATAAATATAGAGATGCCATCAGCTGCCTGCTAATGTCATGATGCTACTTCACACTTCAAACCTAATACAGCGATTTATATTAGAAATGACAAGATACTGAACTCATCTTTGGTTTCTCATGCACGTATAGGCCTCTGTGATATTGTTAGGGATCTTTTGTTTTCCTTGTCGTCATGCCCACATTCATTATTTTCTCATGACACACCCAAAAAGTTAATTCCAGTGCGGCATGCCTTTGATAAATTACCATTTGCCTGAAGCAGGTTATGCATACAAGTGCTTTAAAAAAAAACAAAAAAACGAATTGCAGTGCTCTGTTCACATTGTATGATCCCGACAGTTAACCCCCCCCCCCTCCCTCAAACCATGGCACAATTAGCTTGAAGCCTCATGCAAACATGCAGGGTTAGTTTGCGTGCCAGTATGCAAATAGTAAAGAAGACTGCAGCAGCTCTTCTTTCTTCTCAGCAGGAACGTGTGCTTTCTTTTGGGGTTTGAAGCCTGGCCAGTGTATCTTAAAAAACACAAGTTTAATAAATGATTGGACTTTGCAGAAGGACTTCATTCACACACAAAGGAAGTAGTGCATGACATCATGCACACCGTTGCACATTTGGTGTGATTTTTTTATTTTGTGATCCATTGTCACATTTCCAGAATGAAGAAATACTGGGTGGAGGCATGAGATTAAAGTTATATCACGGAGGAAGTTTGTAATCCATCTTTTCAGCTGTACCAAGTCCACTCCGTGCTGTGTTTTTGTTTCAGATTGTGCCGCACACGTCTGCAGCTGTGGGGTCTCACTGAATCCACTGACTTAATTGCTTATTTCTAATGCAGTTCTGTAGAGTGTTGCAAAATCACAATGGCAGAGAAGCTGACAGATGTTGCACAGTTTAGTTTTGAGCCTTTGTTCCTCTTTGCAAGGCAGTGTTGGAGAGAGCTTTTTTTAATAAAGAAAAGACGGTCAGCACTGAATTGCTGAGGGAAATATATTGGGTGGCACCATTATTGGTCCTTTCACAGTGCCTGGATGAATCGAAGCGAAGAGGCTTTCACACCTAACACACATTCATAGCATTGTGCAGGAGAAAGCAGATACACTCTCATAAACAGCTGCGTGAGTTGGTTGATGTTCTGCAGGTATTGTGTGCCCAGAATTCCTCCCCAAATAAATTGTTCAAAGAGTACGGCATTGATTGGCGGACAGGAGGTGGCATTTCGTCTACAGTTATCTGACTGCAATTTCATTCAGTGTTTTTTAACACAAAAAATCCATAAATTCACTGCCTGCAGCCAAATGGAAGCATTTGTTGTTGTTGTTTTTTCAGTCAGCTATGTTTATGAATTTAATATCTTTGGGTTTTGAACTGAAGATCGGACAAAACACAAATTGAAGCTTGTTAATGATGTATTTAACAACTGTACACTATGATCATATCAGGGCTTAATTGGCAAAATAATCACATTGTGGATGCTAGATTTAAGAATGTGCACTTTTGACTTGTTTAGTCCACATTCTGATTCAAATGAGGCTCTTTATCAGCTTGTAGACAAATAAAAACGTAGACCTGGAAATCGTCAATAAATTTATTCAATTTACAAATCAGATGTTATTGTCAATATTATTTTGCACTTTGCAAAATAATATTTTGTTGTTCACTTTGTTTCTGAGCCCAAAGCCCACTAAGACTTGTACCTTAGAAATATGTCGGTCATTCCCGACTGAGTTTCTCTCGATCCCTTTTTCTCCATCGCCGCTTGTGTATTCCACAGCTTATGAATGATCAGCCTCTCTCTCTCTCTCTCTCTCTCTCTCTCTCTCTCTCTCTCTCTCTCTCTCTCTCTCTCTCTCTCTCTGTATGTGTGTGTCCATTCATTTTTGATTTTGTTAAAGAAATCTCTCCAACAGCTACACTCCTGGCGGAGCTCCAAGCCACAAGTGTTTTTTGGCAGCGTGGCAAGATAAAGTAGTTTTCTGCTCTCATTGGACTCAGAGCCTTTAGATAGAAACGGAAGCATTCCCCTGTGTGTGTGTGTGTGTGTGTGTGTGTGTGTGTGTGTGTGTGTGTGTGTGTGTGTGTGTGTGTGTGTGTGTGTGTGTGTGTGTGTGTGTGTGTGTGTGTGAGAGAGAGAAAGAGAGAGAGAGTGTGTGTGTGTTGCACTCTGTTTCGTCAAACCCAGCTATTTTCATTTTGGTTGTTTCACGGTGCTCCAGATAGGTGTGTGTGTGTGTGTGTGTGTGTGTGTGTGTGTGTGTGTGTGTGTGTGTGTGTGTGTGTGTGTGTGTGTGTGTGTGTGTGTGTGTGTGAAGAACCATTTTCTTTCATGTTTTTTAAGATGGCTGTTTGATGTTTCAGATTTGTATTTGGCAAATATGAAATATTGGGGTTGAGAGTTTTTTCATCTCCGACCTGATGGAAGCTGACAGTTTAGCCCTGAAGAACGTTTAATCTGTTCTTTTGTTTCCCACTGCACGTCCTTTTCTCATATTTCTCCTTTGATTTTTATTAATTTAAACTTGGAAGTGGATGGAGGGATTTTTAGTGTCGGGGCTTTGTTGATATGGCAAAGAAACTGTTGGAATATTTTGCCCTTTTCAGCATGTTAGCATTGTCATTGTGAGTGTGTTAGCATGCTGATGTTAGCATTTATTAAACTATATTCTTATACTGTGCTCTTTATATACCTACTTTTTGTGATGAGACAGAATGCTTCAGAAGTCATGTTGTCTGATGGTGCAACCCAACATCTTACCTCTAAGTATAAGAAAGGCGATACAGTTGCACACATTAAATGCGCTTCAAAATAAAGCCCTGTATCCTCTCCAGCTTTAAATACTGCAGGACTAAGAAAATAAGATCTGCTTGCAGAGTATAGGGTAATGGGTGATAATGTGAACGTTTCCATCAGCTTTCAAAGGTCTCGCAGCTTTCCGCTCACTGCTCTTCCCCTGCCTTTGTTCCATCCAATACAGAGGAGACTGAAAGCTTACTTAGTTAATGTTAATCAGTAAATCCAGCACCCCGGAAGCCAAATTGCATCCACTTTACGCCACAATAGACACATTGTCCCCAATACTTTTGTCATTATCAAAGTCATATTCTCCCATTAGCCACCAGTTTATTTCTTTGACCTCTGGACTCTTGACACCGGTATGATTACACACCCCCCCCCCCTCCCACAGTTTCTTTTTTTCTCCTTTAACGCTCTTTTCTCTCCCCCTGACTCTTCACTTCCATCTCCATCTTTCCTTCAGGCTGCCTGCTGTTTGCCTTTTCAACTCTCATTGTTGTGGATTGAAAGGTCTGAAATCAAATGATCGACGGCAGGTTCTCAGAAGCGGAATATTGAAGCACATTTTCATGAGCAAATGGTGATTAGTAGAATGTCAGACTGTGAATACATTCACATTTTGACAGTCGGCCTACGGACCATTCCCATGTTTGATGCACATTGTTGTTTTTGACAGTTTTCTCTCTCTCTCGCTCTCCAGTGTGATGTATCTCACCTTCCCCTGGCGGGCTGCGAGGGCATGAGGCTGCGAGTCAGGCGGGATTTCAACCCTGACACTTACCTGGAACTGGCCCCTCCTCCTCCTCGTCCTGTGGCCTGGCTGCCTGGCGTCCTCAGCAAGGGTGTACGCCTTCGTCTGCGCTTGGATCGACGTGACAACCGTGGGCGGGGCTGCTGGCAGCTGGTGGACTTGGAGGCGGAGCCAGAGCCAGTTGGGCGGAGGCTGAGGAGCCGGGGCCCCGACACCTGCGCTCAAAGTAAGAGTTGGTTCTTATAAAGGGATTCTCAGCACTTTATTTTGAAGAGGTGATTTTGCCAGACTGCTGGTAGAGGTGTAAGAAATATAAAATTATGCAAATACTACTTTAAATATATCTAAGCTAGACGTATGTAAGAGTTATTAGTAAAACATACTCATTATGGTGGCCAAATGTCACATTTTTTATTTTATGGCTGGATCGTTATTATTAATGCAAGTATGTTGAATTTGGATTTTTATTAAAAACAATGCCTCATATTTTAAGGTATTCTTATATGTTGTATATGAAATACAAATCTGTAACTACAGCTGAAAAATGCAGTGGAGTAAATAGTACAGATATACCTGACTAAATGTACTTAGTTACTTTCCACCACTCGTGAACATCATTAAATAGAAATAGAGCCACTCAAGGAGTCGTTTTCAGATGTGTGCAGTCTAGACGTGTGTGTGTGTGTGTGTGTGTGTGTGCAAAGAGGGCATTTAAATATTTCTGGATATGATTTATTCAATTCTCTCATCCCCCTCCCACCAATAGCTGATGAAAAGTGCAATACTCTCCACCTTCCCTTTCTTCTGGAGAGTGTTACGTTATGAAGGAGCTCAGTGGAGATAAGGAGGGGCAGTGTGTGTGTGTGTGTGTGTGTGTGTGTGTGTGTGTGTGTGTGTGTGTGTGTGTGTGTGTGTGTGTGTGTGTGCGTGCGTGCGTGTGCATGCATGTGTGTTTGGGTACCTTATTTAATACACACTTTGTTGTTTATGCATTTATTTATTCCCACTTTATCACATGACTTTGGTGCAGGATCCGATTTCACCATCTGTTACCATGGCGACACCCTGTCTGAGCTGTAAATAAATTCATGGAGTTTGTTACATTGATTAGAGAGAGCACACACACACACACACACACACACACACACACACACACTAATCTATTCCAAACAACCAGGCGAGGGTATATAGGCTAGA
Organism: Lycodopsis pacificus; assembly: GCA_028022725.1. NCBI lineage: Eukaryota > Metazoa > Chordata > Actinopteri > Perciformes > Zoarcidae > Lycodopsis > Lycodopsis pacificus. Next base: position 6,372,712 of record CM051705.1, on the reverse strand, counting down.
TTCTAGTTAAAATGCAATTATTCTATGCATGCATTTTGGTGGTGTGTGTGTGTGTGTGTGTGTGTGTGTGACAGTGTTTAGACTGTTTGTTTATATCCGTGTAGGTGTGCAGGTTAGTGAAGCATTAGCATAATTCACTTCATTGCAGTTTCCCCGCTGCATAAGTGAAAACAGATACAAATCTCCGTCCCCTGAAGCTGGTGATTACATTATGTTAATCATTGCTGATCATTGCTGCATTACTGCGGCCATAACGGTCGGCTCCAACAGCTTTCCAATGCCGTCCTCTGATATTCAAAAAGAAGGAGACAATATCCCTTAGTCGGAAAATTAAATTGGGCGTCGGGGTTCACCGGTCTCTTAATTGCTTAATTAGCCATAAACAAATGAGGCTGCGGTCCCAAATGTATCCGCGTTTGGATGCAGCGGTGCAAATCTTTCCCCTCGCCTGCAAAAATTGGTGTTGCTGCCTCATATTGTCAGCCAGTGTTAATGCCCCCCCCCCCCCCTCCTCCTCCTCATATCCAATTCTTTTAAAGTAAAAGATGATTATCTGTTCTCTCTCCGTCTGTCTCTGTCTGTAATGTGATGCGCTGTAATGAGACAGGACTGATTGAGGAGGGACATCAGGATTAATCTTCCTGTGTAATTACTTATATGATTTATGGGTCCCTTCCTTCACACACACACACACACACACACACACACACACACACACACACACACACACACACACGGGCCTCCTCCCATCATGGTCACTGTGTTCCAGCACTGTCTCAGCCCTATTGTTCTGACCTTGCTGTTTATTTTCCCCTTTTTTTTTTATTATCATGTGCTTCAAGTAATGAAATACTGCAATTTGTCCGGCCTGTCACGTTCAGTGTTAACACAGCCCCTTTACAGCAGGCTCCTCCTGACACGTCTTTTTACACGCCAGCAGCGGCTCCGCTTGCGAGCGAGCGAGGCCAAGCCGGCGTTTGATCCTCCCTGTGGAAGGTTAACCTGATTTTCATCGAGCATTAAAAACCCACCAGCGTGGCTTCTCTGACCGCCGACGGGAATCGGCGTATAGCAGCCTGAGCGTAGCTAATCGATACGTTGTGTTGAAGGGGAAACACCTGAGTTGTACTCCAGACAGTGAGAGCAAATAGGCTCTCTGGAGCCTGCTTTTTCTTTTAATACCTGCACCTCAGTGGGTATAAAACTTGCCTTTGGCTGGTCGTTTTTCTGTCCATGTGTCGATTGTTTATTATAGATAAAAACAAAAGCATCGTACATGCCGCAAAGACACAAAGGCAGAGGAAGTCTATAAATAAAATAAGGCGGTGAGCTTTGAGAGCAATATTTCATCACAAACAAAAGCAGCAGAGTAATCCTGAAGGGCTTCTGCGAGAGCCTTTTGATGTTTACTGAGAGAATGATCTCTTCACCTGGAAGTCAAGACTGTATCAGAAAAGTTCAAGCAACGTAAGAGTGATTAAAAGATATACTTCATTAGGATTTAAAAAAAAAAAAAAAAAATGTGTAGGCTACATTGTTTCCTGTGCAGCAATTTTAATTTCTTCAGAGACAATTTGAGGATGGATTACAGTTTGTAACCCGGGCGCTTAGTAGCACAAAACACTGCACAGCGTGCATCCCTTGTCACCCGCTCTGAGCTTTTTTTTTGAAGACGGAAAAGAAAAACCCTGAGCTGTGGCAACTGTAATTACATTACAGTCCCACACACACACACACACACACACACAGAGACACAGACATCGTTTTGAGCTCAGCACGTCTGCCGGCTGCCGCGGGATGTTAGAGGCGTGTTGCTATGACGACTGAAAGGGGACACAGAGGAAGGGGGTTCGGGTAGAAGGGAAGGGG